>JAKOGI010000207.1:0-222500 GCA_029747015.1 Carnegiea gigantea
CCCCCCCCCCCCCCCCCCCCCCCCCAAAAAAACAAAAAAAAAATAGGTAGTAATATGAAAAATCCAGATATAAAGTTAGAGGTCAGAAGGGAAGAGTGCATTAGGGCACTTCTTTTATACATGTTTCCATCATTATAATTGCTTCTCATTATTCTGACTTGCCTCTACATATATCGGTCATCAAATTTTCTACTATTCTCATCTTTCGGAATTTGAATCTAGATTTTCTAGTATTTTTTGTTTTTCTCGCTTTAGTTTTTTATTTTTTTAACATTAAATTGCAAGATCAATGTCTCAAGTATAAAAGATATTTTATGTTTTCAAATTGTATATGTTCTATTTGAGTGAATTTTTTGAGTAAGTTTCAAAATCTGAAGACTTATTTACAGGTTTTCTCTCCTTTGTTGGATTCTCTTGCAGGGGATGGGTAACATTGGCCATTGGAGTTGGCTTGTTTTAAGGCTTATTGCGCCGCAACCTGGGTTTCATTAAAGCCTTTTTTTTCTTTTCATTTGGTCTTTTCCACTTTGTTCTTTTGACTATATTTTATTTTTATCCAAATTTAACAGAAATACATGTATACTCAGTCTTATAAATCATACCCTAAAGTACATTTACTAGTACATACTTATAAATTATATCCTCTATACAAACTAATTCACAAGCCAATTTGAAATTCTCGAGTTAAGCATTTATTCTAATTTTAGCCTTGGATTATCCCATGAACCCTTACAAGCTGACTCACCTCTTCCCCCCCCCCCCCCCCCCAATTAGTAGAAGAGTAAAACCTAAGACAATACAGGACTCAAATACAAAGGCATCGACTAAGGCCCTGTTCTTTTCGTAGGTCATTTTAGATTTACCAACCTCAACTCACTTCAACCTACTTCAACCAACTTCAACCCACCTGAAAAAAAAAATGCCAACCTCAACCTACTTCAACCTACTTCAACCCACTTCAACCCACCTCAACCCACTTCAACCCACTCCTTGATAAATTTAATAATTTGTAACCCAAATCGTTAAAAATAATTGATAAGTTGTGCCGGCCTCCAACTTCCAGAAAAATAGTTACAAAATTGTGAAATTACCATTCAGCGAAAAAATGCACAAAAAATTATAATAACTTAATAAATTATCACACATTCTCATTATTTTAATCCACTTCAACCCACCACAAAAAAATATACCAACTTCAACCCACTTCAACCTACTTCAACCCACTTTAACCAACTTTAACCCACTTCAAAGAAAAATACTAATTTCAACCTACTTCAACCCACCTCAACCAACCTCAATACACTTCAACTTTTTACCCACCCCTATTTACCCACGAAAAGAAAAGGCCCTAAGATGAAAATACACAACTTACAAAATGGAAGAATAAATCTCTAAATCACTACGTTAAAAAATCAACTCTCTTACGCTTTTTGCTGTCAGCCTTTTTGATTATGGGAAGTTGACAAATTAAAGAGGGGCAATTGATTAAGTAAAGAGGAGGCATAAATGGGGGTTGGAATAGTATGGGCAAACATGCCATTACATAGCCATAGAAGCAGCAGCTATTGGTGACAAATTGACAATACACTGCTCAGAATTTTGAAAACCTCCATAAATTTTTATATATATTTGATGGCAATTATACATTTATGTAGGAAGTTGTTGAGAAGAGTAAATGAGGGGAGCGTTGGGTACATAATATTAGTACTATAAAAACAACTTTGCTTTAAATAAAAAGCAAGTAGGGAAGGACTAACGAGGGTAGAAATTACAATTTGGTAGCTCACAACTTACAGGTTAAGGCAGAAGTCAGAACAGAGGAAGGGAAGGCAAGGGAATCTGGGGACCTTCAAAGATTAGAAGTCCCACTGTAAGTCTTTTGCTTTGCAGTCAGACAAAGATTCCCTCCAAATTTAATGCCTACTGCTGCTTCCCACCCAAGTGAGGCACACACATGCATTTATCACCCTCACACAATGTGTCATACCGTATTCATTTTGTTTTTTTAAAATAAAAAAGATAAGCATACAATAATAAGACAAACCCTTTCTTACCAAGTTTGTAGAGCAAAACTAGGAGTGTAATTGAGCCGAACTAAGCATGAGTTGGGTCTAGTATGAATCGGGCTTAGACACGGCTTAAAACTGGCGGAATTTGAGAATTGACATCATAAGACTTTGGCTTGGATTTATATGTATATCGTTTGGTTCAGAGCTCATCTCAATTTTCCTTTTTCTATTTTATCTTGAGACGGACCTTTTCACATTGAGTACACGATCAAATCATATATTTGGTTGTGTGTTCAAGAAACGATGAAGAACAGGAGGACATTGAAAGAGAAAAATTTTGCAAGTTTATATTTAAATTTCAAATTAATGATGGACGCTAGCATTTAACAATGAAATTCAAGGGTAAAAATTAAGTTAAACATGGAACGAAAATGCATGCTTTTTTGAAGGGGTTGTTCTTGTCATTGTAAAATATTGTTTGGAAAATTGGTGAAGTTAGTTGAGATTGATTGAAATGGGTTAAAATTGATATTTTTTTGTTGAAGTAGGCAGAAGTGAGTTAAAGTGGGTTGAAGTTGGTATATATATTTTTTTATATGATGGGTTGAAGTTGGTATTTTTTTTGTTGAAGTGGATTAAAATGGGTTGAAGTTGAAATTTTTTATTTTTTGAAGTTAGTTGGAGTGGATGAAGTTCTCTAGAAAATATGGGTTGAAAAATGGGTAAAGTTGGTTGAGATTAGTAATAAGTGAGTTGAAGTAGGTATTTTTTTGTTGAAATTAGTTGAAGTGAGTTAAACTTTTTTTATATGATGGGTAAAAGTTGGTTAAAATAGTAAGAAATATGTTGAAGTTGGTTGAATTGGGCTGAAGTGAATTGAAGTTTCGTTGAAGTGGGTTGAAATGGTTTTTTTTTTTTTTTTTCCCCTGAAGTTGGTAAAGTGGGTAGAAGTGGATTGAAGTAGGTTGAAATTTATGGAAGTTAATAAATTAAAATTTACCACTGAAAAGAACAGGGCCTAAGTTCAAGCCAAGCTTTGACTAAGAGCAAATTGAGTTCAATTGCAACCTTAAATTGAAGAATAAATCTAATACAAAAAGGCTGATGACTAGTGTAACTCGTTTCAGCTAGAATTGTTATTCTGACCCCATATTGACGTGAGGAACCTGACAAACTGAACCCAAGAATCTATTATCAAATTGACCAAATCTGAATTCTATGGCAACATGAACTACATGACACCCCACCTACTAAATCAACCCAACATTTAAGGAAATGACATCAAGGGCCCCTTCTTATCGTTAGTAAATTGAAATTGGTAAAAAGATGAAGTTGATGGAAATTGAGGTTGATTGAAGTGGGTTGAAGTTGGTATTTTTTGTTGAAGTAAATTAAGGCCCTGTTTGATGAGGGGAACTGGAATGGAACTTGAAACATGAGGGTTCAAGTTCCTTTCCTTATTGTTTGGTGAGTGTTTTAAAGGAAAGGAACTTGATACCCCCAGGTTTCAAGTTCCCCTCCAATCCTCAAAAACTTGAACCCCTCCATTTATGAAGGTTTCAAGTTTCCAACTCTCAGGGATCAGTTTTATTTTAACAAAAAAAAGGAAAATTGCTTCTCAGGCAAACATTCGAAACCCTCCGTGTTCTCCACTTCTCCTTCCTTCGTTCCTCCTCATCTTCACACGCACAAAGCCGATCTGTTGCACCTCCTGTCGTCGGTCGGTGCCCTCCGCCACCTCCTGTCCTCGGCCGGCGTCCTCCACCACTGGGCTGCTATCGTTTGCGCCTCCTCGCGTTCTCCTTCGTATTTTCGTTCCCTTCTCATCTCCTGGCAAACACTTGACAAAACTGCCCCATGGCTGACCGTAGGCCACCGACCTCCGCCACTAGAGCGTCGTCCACTCTTGCGGCACCGGCGATGGCCTCTCTCGCGGCACTGGCGACGGCCACTCTCTCTATGACTTTCGATCTCCAATGGGTTTGGGTTTCTGGGTTCGTGGGTTCATGGTTGGGAAGGATTGATAGTTGAGCTTTCTTTTAAAAAAAAAAATTTACTATATTAAAAAACTTTCTACGAATGTATGTTGAAAGATTTTGATTTTGAAAACCTTACTTCTAAAGAATAAAATGAATATAAACTAATGTATAAATTTCCTATTAAAAAAAAAGTGGTGTATAAATAAATATAAAGATTCGAACATCAAATGGTTCAGAAATAACTTCTTATAACTTCATTTTTAACAAAACAAAATAATATAAGTAAAAACAATCATTCATACTTCATATCATATTTCTAAAATAAAAACAGAGTTGATTCCATTGCAAAACTACTCACCAAACAGTAAGGACTGGAACCTAATTTCATTCCAATTTTTACCAAACAACTGGCTTCAGAATTCAAATTCCATACCCAATCCCCAGGATTCAAGTCCTAGTTCCATTCCATTCCACTTTTTCTCATCAAATAGGGCCTAAAGTAGGTTAAAGTAGGTTGAAATGGATTAAAATAGGTATAATTTTATATGATGGGTTGATGTTTATTAAAATAGTGAGAATAAAATTTTGAAAAAGGTTGCTTGAAATGAGTCGAAGTGGATTGAATTAGATTAAAATGGGTTAAAGTAAGTTAAAGTTGGTATTTTTTATTAAAATTGATTGAAGTGAATTAAAGTTTGTAAATTAAAAAAAATCAATGAAAACAGCAAACCCTAGGAGCATTCCCAACCTGAGTTCCAAAAATTGAAATTCAGGCATGCCACAAATTCCACGTTTTTGAAACTTGCATTCCATCAATTTTCCAACCAATAAAACTCTAACTTAAATTATATAATACAATATTTCATATGAACCTACCTTATAACATAATTTTTGTTCAAATATCAAAATAATACTTTTTAATTATGGAAAAAAATCAATAAAATATTAAAAAAGTACAAAAAAGGTGGAACGGGAGGAGGAACGGGCAGGCGTGGAGGCCCGCGTGCCCCCCGTTTCCCTCTAGTTGGCAAAGATTCCCGACACACATGTGACACGCGGGGCCCACAAGTCCCACACGACTAGGGACGCTCTGAGTGTACCTTCGTAACAAGCATGGCCATGGAAAAATCACTATAAATCTAAGCATGAACAAACCCCAAAAGATCAGTTCCAAGTCAAATTCGTCACTTCTTAAACATGCTTTATCGCACCGCCGCCCCCCCCCCCCCCCCCCCCCCCAAAAAAAAGCGCCATCACTAACGCTTTTTAACCATGCATATTCAAGGTAATGTCGAAAGCATTTCACTAGAGACATCAACATAATATGCCATCCCAAGTTTAACAAACCATGATAGGTTATAAAACTTTTGACAAGCCCAGTAACAATCACAAGTCACAACTGCTCTTCTAGCTACAAGGGGACCAACACCCCCTCCCCCAACATTCACATTCTATGATAGAGTTCTGAGAAACAAAAACCACGAGTGCCATCCATTTTCAGAATGTCTTGAAGCATCTGCTTTTATCTGGCATAGACACCAGAGCGTCGTCCATAGCCTCTGTCAGGGCTTCCGTACGGGGAGTAGGACCTTGAACGGTATCTCCTCGACCTTTCAGCGTAAGGAGAACGACGAGGAGAATAGCCTCGACTACCACGATAAGGTGATCGCCTTGGTGATCTTCTGTAGTCGTACTCATCCCGACCATGCCCGCCGCGATATCTCCCACGATAGCCTGCAATCACAAGGCATTGGAGAAGAGAAGTCAAAAGCTCAGGCATTCTCAAGGTTTTTTCCTTTAATGTTTTTGAAATTTGGGGAGAGGCAAACGAACCTGAGTCTCTAGATTTTCCTAATCCAAGGTAGTGTCCAGGGGTTGGGGTTCTTGGCCGTTTCCTCCTTGACTGAAAAAGGGGAACAACAATTTACTCTATCTAGCCTTAACGGACAGCATGCAGTGAAAAGCGAAAGGCAAATCAACTAGCTGTAGCAATATTGTATATAATGACATAGTTACGATATCAGCACTGGAAAATTAGTTGGAAAAGAGTAGGCAACATAAGAAAAACGACAAACTATATATTAGAGACATGAAACACTCATAGCTTGCCCGTAGCTGAAGTGCTGAGGTGAAAGACCAGGAATTTAGCATTACAATGGAAAATATTAAATATTAACTCTCCATTTCAGCAGCTCATTTCACATGTTAGCTATTTTCCTTCCCCCCTGAGAGAGAGATCCACTACACTCCTGAGTTTCATGGGAGTCAAGTGCCCACATCCCCACTGCAGTGTTCAGTGTTCCATAAACACATCCTGTCTAACTCTCCCAGAAACACTTTTACAGCCACTCAGAGCCCTTATACAACCACATTGCCACTATCATAACAAGCGGGCATCCCTGCAAATACATTCTTGCATCTTTCCCATGCCTACGTAAGTACTTTGAACAGCCAGATTAACGCTAACATCATTTATCTCAAGAGCTTACATGCTACCTTCACATCTGATGTTGCTGACAACCACTGAAAGACATCACAAGCACTACTGTTCTCTCCGATACTTACGGCAGTTGACCAGATTCGTGGGTACACTGTAGCAGCATATATCAGGCTCTCTCCATAAACACTCCGGCTACAGCCAGAACTACAAAGTTGCATCATAACCTGAGCATAACCTCTCGCTTTTCCCACAAAACATTTTTTAAATTGGAGAAATTGACAATCAATCAGCTAGTCATAACAACGTTGGTGACACAATTGTGCCTTTCAATACACGGCTGAAGAAGCAGCATCCCAGATAGCGCATGTATTGCCTCTGCAAGATAAAGCACAGAACTCCTCGACATTCCGGGCTACTTCAAGGTAGCATAAGCTGAGGTGGAGGTGGCAATGCAAAGGAATACTAGAATTTACAACACCCCTCCCTCGCCCTCTTTCCCTAGCAGTGGGCTCCCTAGGTTGAACAAAAAATTGCACATCTTAGCTAACTACTACCTTGAATTTAGCTATGAATTCATAGTTGCAAGGTTCAACATAAAGAGGCCATTACACAAAGAACTACTAGTGTCATCAATAGGCATGACAATCTTAGTTTCATCGCATCAGCTCAAATCATCAGGATTACAAACACACAAGGTCCTAAGCATAAGTACAGCTAACAGTCACAACATAAATCAACACTTGAAATGGAAAAAAGCAAATCAAGAGGAAGGAAAGGGGAGATAGAGAAGCATTGAATGAATGCTTGCTGAATATTCAAACGTACAGAAACAGGAAGCTTTAAAGAAAGCTCATTTTTGCAGGGAAGGGTCGCAATTGCTTAAACATAAACAGAAGAAACCATAGCGATCATCAAGCCAGAGTGATAAAAACCTTGCACACTCACTATTGGATAAGCAAATGCAAAAGAAATTACCACATAAGAAAACAGAGCAAGAATCAGCTAATGCAGAAATTTGAAAGCATAACATGATATCTCACCTATATGACAGTGGCAACATAAAAGCAAGCTGGAAGCCACACAAGAATAAGATATCCATTCATAGAATCAGGTATGAAATACCACAAATGCCTGACTAGAAAGGTTGATTATCCGTTGATTAGTTGAGAGTTGATGGTGAGAACGGATGTTGTTAAGTTGTTGTAGGGCAATATTTGCTATGTTTAGTTGATCAGATGCATGAGAAATGTGTTTAGCTGGCCGTTTGATCAAGCTGTTTGTATAAAGTTGACATGGATGAAACTCATCATCATTGATTGCTGCCAACAAAGCTGACGCAATGAAGTCTGAATGTAACCAAAAACCTCCACGTTAACAGAGAAAGGAGAATCATATACCCTTCATGAGATAGTGGTCAGAAGATAATAAAAATATACCTTCTCAACAGTTATATAACGACCTTCCAGAACAGATTGATTAAGATACTTGATGCACCGATCAGCATCCTCAACACTATCCATCGTAACGAAAGCAAACCCCCGTGAAATGCGTGTGCGTGGCTCCACGACCAGAAAAACTGAGCTTACCTAAAATAAGAGCAATTTAAGGTAACAATACATTAGGGACAACCATAAGTCGACATTTCTTAAGACTTTTAAGACAAGAAGAATAAAGCATACTGCATATAACACCTACCTTTCCCTCCTTAGAAAAGTGTTCCTGAAGATCCCTTTCAGTAACTCTAGAAGATAGACCCGTCACAAAGAGTGTGTTTCCAGGATTCACAGCTTCATGCCTGCTAATTGCTAAGTAGGTTGGCCAACATACAACACAATGAAACAAGCAAACATACTTTCCAGGTTTCACGCTCACCTGCCACGACTGCCAGACCTGGACCTAGACCTAGACCTGGACCTGGACCTGGACCTGGACCTGGAACGAGAGCGAGATCGGTACCTCTGTGGTGTCAAAGATCTGGACCTAGACCTTGACTGGGATCTTGATCTTGCTCTTCGAGGTGATGGAGACCTGGAGTACCTAGAGCATACAGCATGAAATCAATACAAGTAGGGCACAGAAAAATGAGGAGAGTTTAGCCAAACTAATCATTGATTTCCTGAGGAAACACCAGTCCGATATTGGAAAAAGACAGGGAAAACATAAAAGATCATGTGGCAAATTCTTCACAGACACATAAAAGATGCATTTTCATGCAAAAAACTCGTCACTACGAGCCGGATTCTTGTCATACACTTGTTATAAATTATAATAGGAGGAAAGACCCCTACCCCATGACGTGTCAGAAGTCCTTTGTACACAATAAGACTAGACACATTCCATGGCAAACTTTCAGCTAATCATCAAAGACATGTTATAGCCACAAAAGCACAAAAACAGGCATGAAAAACAATTTGTTCCATGAACACAACCAGTACAAACTAAGATCGACCAGAAGAACCATATCTAACATGAAAATTCAAGGTCCAATTGCCTAAGCAGCACGGGAAAGATGGTTACAAGTTACACAAAGAGTTTCACAAAAACTTTGGCTAATATTACATAAGATTAAATGAGCATAATTAGCCCACCATTCATCTGATCAATATAAAATGTCTCATCTCTATTGCGTATAGTATAGAATGATTAGAAGGGAGATCAAGGGAGAGGAGAAGTCGGAATCCACAAGTCTTATCTCAATAGACAGGTAAAATTAGGGGTTACAAACATAGAATAACATAAAACCTCTTATGAATGCATACAGATACCCCAAAATGGAGTTTTGAAGGGTTTTCAGTCAGCTACCCAGAAAACCGGATCAGCATGAGCACACACTACAGGGTAAACACAACAGACCCTCACCATGGGTACATGATTACTCAACAAAGGAGGTTAAAACTAAAGAGTGCAAGAACTACAGATGACCTATACAAGACAAGATAACAATCATCTGCAATAACTAGTCATCAAGGCACATGCTTTGACAGCTAAACTACATTGTCAGACGACTGAGATTGATTCTGTTAACAAAGAGCCACTTAACCACATGAACCCCATGATGAGATTAAGATACACAGTCGCTCAAGGCTATACCTCGGACCCAACAAAGAGTTTCCAAAACACACAACTGGCTCTTAAATCTCTTCAGAATTACACGCAGAATTCTGAAGATCCAATGCCAGAATTCAGTTTAGCATTACAACAGATGCTCTCCTTCTGATTTCTCCCAGCAGGGTTTTCATCTCAACGAGAATACAAAGCATTCAACTGCTGGAAATTGGGGGAAAAAAAACACTTGGAAAAAGAAACCACATTAAAAAAATGCAAAAATCAACACTATTCTTAGAAAGTGAAATTGAATGTAAAATCTACAGGCTACAATTCATAAAACATGTTTAAACCTTCGAATCAATCCCAAATGTAACAACTTTTTAGTTACTATTCAACCAGTGGTTTGAGCAACAACGAAACAACATCTGATGGAATCGATATATTAAATTGTGCGCATAGAAGATCAAAACGACCTTATGTAGCACTGCAAACGCGATCAACGCGTCACAGAAGTCGATTTTATGAGCAAAAAGAAAATTTACCTTCTGCGCGGCGCATCAGCCTGCAAGATATAATGAGGGACATGGAGTCAACGGGTCAGATAAAATAAGCTAGATTGGCGTATAAGTACATAGAGAACGAGGAAATTAGAAGAACGCACCATAGATGTAAAATCAGGCGACAGAGCCGACGAGAAAGCTGCGAATTAGGGTTAGGGTTAGCGTTCGGCACGCCCTTCGACTTCGATTTTAAGACTCGGGGACACGGAGACTGCACCTATTATTCCAGCCCTTGGAAATACTAAAAATTTTTTCCCCCTCTCTCGTTTCCTTCGTCTCTTGTGGGCCGTGAGCGCCTTGACGAAACTTGCGAGGATTTGATGGTCAATAGTCAACAGAGAAAACCAAAATTTAAAAAAAAAAAGATTTTGGATTTTTTTGAAACAAAAAATATGGAGGCTTGATGGTTGAGAACCAAGATATGAAAATTGATATATACATCTACTTATTTTGTGAGGAAATACCCATGAATAAATTATAAAACCCTTATTTATAACTGAAAAGTTAAATATATATATATATATATATATATATATATATATTACTTGATTTACTTGTTATGTGCATGTAGTATCAGTGGTGTAAGGTCTCTTTTCCAATTTTGAAAATTAAGATTTAAATATTGGCCTGCATATAAACTTACTTTAAATATATGTTTGGACAACAATTAGGCCTTTGTACTTTAGATATTGTAGACTTAAGTCTTATTACAGTACTCTATCATAAGTGACCAGTGAAATAGTATTTTTATCTACGTAAAAAGATTAAAAAGTTAATAATTTAAATATTTATTATTTACAAGAGCTTCATTAATCTTTATCTGTTTCTTAGTAAGGGTCTTCTTTTGGATGTAATATCCCAATTTCCCATGCTTTGCCAGTTGCCAGTCAATCTCATTCATTGTTACTCCATCTCATGTCATTCCATTCCTTACCACGTCTCACATCAAATTTTCTACTTCTTTCTTGCGAAAAATTTAGATTTCTCATTCTATACCAGTCATTCCTACTCGTTTTCACTTCTATTCCGAATTTCTCATCCAAAAGAATAGGCCCTAAGTGGCGTCACGAGCTTATACCCATATTTTAAAACAATGAAATAAGATAAACCTGTGAATATATTTTTGAAACTGCTTCAAAAAATAGCGGTTTCTATGCGTGAGTCCCTGAAATACAATGCAACATCATTATAATAGCATATTCGTTTTTAAGGTTTTATTACTTCAATACAAAGTCTTCATCTTTCGTATGAGTTTGGACACCTATCATATTTATTAACTTTTAAATAGAAATACGTGAAATGCCGAAAACTAATTTAAAAGTTGGAAAATAAAGATTAAAATTTCACAAATTACAAATCCCCAAAAAAATTAAATAGGTTTTTTTTTCCCGACCTAAGATACAGTAATTCTAAGGTATATACCTATGTACCATACTTAGATACATATTTATATAAGAGATATCATATAATTGAGCTAAACTTCGATTTCATTTCCCTCAATCCAACAAGCATTTTCGTAATTTTTTAGCGTAACCAACTAGAAATGGATACATTGCAGCGAACAAAAAATACACAGCAGAAAAGAAAAAATACAAACAATAAAAGATATATTACAAAACACGCACCAAATGTGCGAAATTAGTAGAGGAAGATGTGGGTGGTGAAATTGAGTACTGGCAGAACGCAGTAATTTGCTGTGTTCTAGGAGCAAATCACCCGTATGAAGTCATTGACGGTTTTGTTAGACGAATTTGGACAGGGTCAGCCATTGATAAGGTTTTACTGATCAAAAAAGGATTATACCTTGTGAGGTTTTTGGACAAAGAGGATGCAGTGAGTGTAGCTCAGAAAGGAGTTTATCATTTTGACCAGAAACCATTCATTGTGAAGGCCCGAACCCCTGAAATGGAGATCAATGTTGACTCCATCACTTCTCTGCCAATATGGATTCAGCTCCCTGAATTGGATATCAAGTATTGGGGGATGCAAAGCCTCAGCAAGCTAGGGAGTGTCATTGGTATTCCTCTGAAGACTGATCGTTACACA
Source organism: Carnegiea gigantea (assembly GCA_029747015.1). Classification (NCBI taxonomy): domain Eukaryota; kingdom Viridiplantae; phylum Streptophyta; class Magnoliopsida; order Caryophyllales; family Cactaceae; genus Carnegiea; species Carnegiea gigantea. The sequence continues at coordinate 12,083 of JAKOGI010000207.1, forward strand.
AAAGACAAGTCTATGTTGAAATATACTCGGTTGTTGGTGGAAATGCCACTTGAGGGTCATTTCCCTGATTATATTGATTTTGCCAATGAAAGGAATGTGATTATCAGACAGAAAATTGTGTATGAATGGAGGCCCATCAAGTGCACTCATTGTAAGATGTTTGGCCATACATATGAGGAATGCAGGAAAAAGAGTAATCAGGAAAAAGAATGGAGAGCTTTATCTCAGGACAAAATGGACATACAACAGCAGCCAGATAATGGGGAACCTGAAGCTATGGATGGTTTTCAGCTTGTCACCAAAAGCCAGCACTGTACCAGGTTAGCCACTCAAATGAGAACCCTTGCACCTACAATTGAGACTTTGATGGTCAATTCTTTCAACGCTTTAGTGGATGCAGAGATGGACCAGGAAACGGGGAGAGGAGGGGGGCAAAACCCCAATGGATAGAATCATTTGTTGGAATGTGAGGGGCATGAATTGCCCCAATAAACAAGAAGACATAAAGATCTTCTTGCAGCAATAAAAGGTAGGATTGGTAGGATTTTTGGAAACTAAGATCCAAGTTCAGAATAAACCGCAGGTAATAGGGAAAATTTGTCCTAATTGGCATTGGTTTGATAATGCGATAGCAGAGGAGCGAGGAAGGGTCATTGTTGGTTGGCATCTTAGACACTACATTTTCAAGAAGATCCATATGACAGATCAGCTTATTCATGGAGAAGCAATTCAGATTTCCACTAACACCAAGTTTCTAATTACTTTCATTCATGGAAGAAATCATGAGGAGCAAAGAGGTTCCTTATGGGAGGATATTCGAAATTTATCACATTCACTCGAGGACCCATGGAGTATTTTGGGAGACTTTAATGCTGTGCTTCATCAAGGGGATAGAATAGGGGGAGTAGAAGTTACTGATGGTGAGACCAGAGACTTTGCAGAATGTACACAGCAATGCAATATTCAGGAGTTCCAATGCGAAGGGGCTTTCTTCACTTGGACAAACAAGACGGTGTGGTCAAAAATTGATAGAGCGTTTCATAATGACCTATGGTATGAGGCATTTTCATTCACTCATGTTCAGCTATTGACACAAGGTTTATCTGATCACACACCTTTGAGCCTTAGTTTCCCTCCCCTCCCTAAACCTAAGACCACATTCCTTTTCTGTGACATGTGAGTTAAGGATAGGGAGTTTAAAGGGATAGTGCAGCAAAAACTTGCACAGTCTACTTTTAAATCTCATCTGAGAGTTTTGCAGCAGGTGTTGTGTAGCTTAAGAGGTCCTCTTAAACAATTTAACAGGCACAAATTTGCTGATATTTATACACAACAAGCCAAGGCATGAAATGAGCTTTATCTGGCACAGACCTTGTTACAGCAAGACCCTCTGAACAATGAGCTGCAACTGAATGAATCAAAATGCAGGGAGCATTAACCATTCAGTAATATCTCTCATGAAGCAACAATGTAAAGCTGAATGGATTGGGTTTGGGGATGAGTGCTCAAGACTGTTTATGGCAAGGATCAAACAAAGAAAGGCCATGGCTAGCATCTATTTTATAAAAGGACATGATGACCAAAGATTTGAAGGATTTGAGGTTGTCTCAAGGGTCTTGACTGACTATTATAAAGATTTGTTGGGCAACAGCAACCACCACAGGACTGGTATTGATACAAGAATTATTGAGATGGGGCCTACATTGACTATTGACCAGCAACTTTACCTATGCAAGCCTTTTGAGGATGCAGATATTAAAGATGTGCTTTTCTCCATTCCCAACTACAAGTCCCCTGGCCCAGATGGATACAACAGTGGGTTCTTTAAAGCCTGCTGGGATGACATAGGTAGTTTGGTGTGCTCTGTAATCAAGGAATTCTTCTCTGAAGGGCAGCTACCAAGTTTTTATGGGCAAACTAAGTTGATGCTATTGCCAAAGGTTGCTAACCCTGAGAAAGCTCAGGACTTCAGGCCAATATCATGCTGCAATGTCCTTTACAAGTGTATCACTAAGCTGCTGTGTGTCAGACTTACAGAAGTCCTTCCACACCTTATTGATGCAGGACAAGGGGCATTTGTGAAATGAAGGGAGTTGCTTTTCAATGTCATGCTCTGCCAAGACCTAGCCAGGGATTACAACAGAAAGCACACCCCCCTGCTGTATCATGAAGGTTGACCTCCATAAGGCCTTTGACTCAGTCCATTGAGCTTTTCCTAAAGAGCTTATGGATTCACTCATGTTTCCCCCTTTGTTTACTCAATGGATCATGAAATGCATTACTTCAGTGCAGTTTTCTATCAACATCAATGGGCATCAGGGTGATTTCTTCAGGGGAAAAAGAGGTCTTAAACAAGAAGACCCCCTTTCCCCTCTGCCTTTTGTGCTTACCATGGAATACTGGTCCAGGCTTTTTAAGAAAGCAAGCCTCACTCAAGGTTTTGCTTTCCACCCCAATTGCAAGAAGATGGGCTTAACACATCTTATGTTTGCTGATGATTTGATCTTATTCTCCAAAGCTCACCCTCCGTCACTTAAGATAATGATGGAAGCATTCTAACAGTTCACACTATATTCAAGTCTTAGAGCAAATATGAAAAAATCCAGCATTGTTTTTGGAGGTGATTGTACTCATACCCAAATGGATTGTCTTGATATGACAGGGTTCACTGAAGGTCACTTCCCATTCAGATACCTGAGATTACCCATCACTGCCAGCAGACTTTCAAAAGGAGAATGCAGGGTTTTGGTTGAGAAGATCACTGCAAAGATCTTGACATGGGGTTCTAGACACATATCTCATGATGGAAGGGTGATTCTTATCAACTCTGTCCTGTTTGGTATGTGTAATTTTTGGGCAAAAGTTTTCATTCTTTCCCAAGAGGTCATTTTTCAGGTTACAAAAATCTGCAGAAATTTTTTATGGGGGGGAAGTGAAGCATACAAAAAAGCACCCTACATTGCTTGGGACACAATCTGTACCCCAAAAAAGCATGGGGGGCTTGGAGCGAAGAACATGGGGCTATGGAATATGGCTTGTATTGCAAAATTAGTTTGAGATATTGCAAAAAAGAAGGACAGTTTATGGGTCCAATGGATTCATGGGAGGTACATAGAAGATAGGGGATGGTGGGATTATACCATAAGAAGTGATGCTAGTTGGTATTGGAAGAAATTGCTGAAAGTCAGAGACAGATTCAGGACATACCCTAAGGATGAGTACAGGGTGAAGGAGGGTTATGCTTGGTTAATTCATTCACCTTCCACCCCAAAATGGTCCAATATCATATGGACCAGAATCAGCATTCCCTCACAGCCTGGATGTTCATGCATCAGAGATTACCAGTGTTGCACAGGCTGAGCAGATATACACATTTGACATCCACTGAGTGTTGCATGTGTCATCAGAGTTCAGAAACTCAGGACCATCTTTTCTTTGGGTGCAACTATGCTAAAAGCAAGTGAATGTGCAAATGACTGGAGTGGACGACTTTGTCAATTCTCTCACAAAGCTGAAGATGTCCAGAAGGATAAGAGCTTTATTTTATGCAATGGTTAACGCAGTTATTTACAATATTTGGCTGGCAAGAAACAGAAAACTGTTTTACAGCAAAGCTTACCCTGTTGAAGATATGTTAAAGGAGATCAAGAGACAGGTCACACTTAGGGTGCTACATTTGCATCAGTACAGACAGAATTATACCTCATGTTTAGATTTTTTACTTCATAAAGTTTAAGATGTAGGCTAACATTGCTAATACACAGTGATGTATAGAGGGGATGTACACACATGCTTCTATCATTAATGATCATTTCTGTTTTTTTCAAAAAAAAAAACAAAGGTACACTGTAGGAAGAAAAATGTACACTATAGAATTGAAAAGATACACTACTGCAGGAAAAATGATGCACTATAACAAGTCGAGCACGCGTCCAGTACACGACTTCAGGGTGTGTAGCATGCTAGATACACACGTTTGTATCTAAGAATTTTCCTCGGAGATACATTCTATGTATCATTTGTGAATACTTGAACCCGCCTTACCAAAATCATATGAAACAAAATTTCCAATTTGAATTCATATATTTAATGTGGAAACAGAAACTAAAATTACAGCAGTGACTTCGAAATTGAAATTGAAACTGGCTAGTCAATTCCATGTTATCAATCATTGTCATGTACCCCCTTCAAATTGGATGTTATCAAAATATAATCCATTTCCACCAACCAGATAATCCCACTCTCCCAATCTCCCATACTCCAGAACTTTCTGCATCCAACGCCATTGAAAATTATCGCAAATACGCAGCCAAAAACGAACTCAAAAATCCAAGCACAGCTCTCCTTATTAAACCCCGCCCTCCCGCCTCTGTTTGGCATTTCATCGAACGCGTACCCACCAAACAAGTTCTGTCAGCTCCCATGGCCACAGTCGCATTCTCCGCCACCGTCACCATCCCTTGCTTCTCCGGCCTCAAGGTCGGTGCCGCCGCCAAGCCCTTCACCTCTAAGGTCGCCACCGCCGCCGCCCCGGCAGTTCCCAGGATGGCGGTGAAGGCATCTCTGAAGGACATGGGCATCGCCGTCGCCACCACCGCCGCCGCCGGGCTGCTCGCTGGAAGTGCGATGGGCATGGAGGTGTTAATGGGTGCCGAAGACGGGTCGTTGGTGTTCATACCCGGAGAGTTCACGGTGGCCGCCGGTGAGGAGATTGTGTTCAAGAACAACGCGGGGTTCCCCCACAACGTGGTTTTCGACGAGGACTCAGTTCCTCCCGGCGTAGATGCGACGGCGATATCCATGCCAGAGGAGGAGCTTCTGGAAGCCGCCGGAGAGACGTACAAGGTGAAGTTGACGGAGAAAGGGACCTACAAGTTCTACTGCACCCCTCACCAGGGTGCCGGCATGGTCGGAAAAGTCACCGTTCAGTAAGAGAGAAACAGTTTTCTAAGTCGCGCACGGTGTATAGAGTCACATAGGGGTGTTACTAATAGTGACCTGATCAAAGCTGAGTGATTGGTATTTATTTGGGCACGTGGTGACGTTGGTTTTAATAGTTTCAACTCGGGGGCTATTGTTTTTGTCAAAATAACAAACTTTGTGTGTAAAAATTATTGTCACAAATACTGGATGCTTCAGATTGAACTAAAATCGAACTAATAATATTAGCTAATTTTAGTGGGTAAAGTTTTTAAAAGTTATTTTTAAATAATTATGTCTGTTATTTGCATGTGTTTACTTTATCTCTCTTTTACATAAAAATTGAAATGTAATCACCAGCTTTTTACTTTTGAATTATGAACTTAACATTTTTATTATACTTTAAATTTGGAAAGATTTAGCTATATGTTAAGGCATATAACAAACACAAGTAGAAATATTTTGCAAATCATTTGTTTCGATTCGCTCCACATACGTAATGCCACCTATAGCGTCATTTTGTAAAGCTTACTAAAAGCTAAGATATCAATTTCTTATTCAAGTGTGCTTACATTTTATTTTCTACATGTTTTTCAGCGTCTATTTTTAAGACCTATATGTTGATCGATCACCCTCAAACCATCAAACGATTGTGGTATGCAAATTAAAAGTAATCATACAGTAACTGTCAAGAGAGAGACTGATGCAAATAAGCATTAATCCGTGATTTTCATCCTTTTCCTATACATTCTGTACAATTCCAGTTTTGCATTACAATCGGAACAAAAATTGTTCTTCTCTCCAGCACACCCAATCAGCCGAAACCCCATATCGTCAAAAACAAGAAGAAAAAGAGAGAGATAAATAGAAGGAAAGAAGAAAAAACAGAACCTCCCCGCTTCCTGATTTGTGTTCATCTGTTAATTGATTAGTACACAGTTATTACGTATAATAACATTATAGTCCAGAGATCAGAGGCCTCAGAATCTTTAAGTGGTGAGAGCATCTGGGAGGGAGGCCGTCTGGGCTCCTAGCACCTTACCTCCCACATCTGGGAACTGTTCGTAACCAGGCAAGGAGCTAACCTTTCCCTCCTTGTCTACGTTCACTGGATATCGAAGGAGATGGCCTTGTAATGGAGAATACTCTTCAGCCACGTACTTCTCCCAGTTGTCTTCCGCTATCCTGTTCACACTCTTAACACATTCTAAACTATGTGCCTCCTTGAATATATGGTCTACTCCTCCTAGGTGCTCCCCCCACAGAGACATTCTATACCCATATACCTGTATGCAAAATAAATCAGTTGAATCAATATAAAATGCAGGCGAAAATCCAGTAGGAATTTCGTTACTGTCATATTTGAGGATGTTATAAGGAATTTAGATGTATGCAATTTTACCCTGACATAAGCTGTCAAAGAGGTTGCTTATGGAACCCCTACAAATAGAATAGACAAGTCACTCAAGTGGCTATGTTGCTTACCTGGCCATATGGATGGCCGTTCTTTCTGCCCCAGGTGTAGTGGGGTTGATAAGCTCCCATGGCTATCTCAGTGTCTCTTGAACCAGCCATTGATCGCTGGTTAATATTGGCTGAACCCAGTACGACATATTCATCGTCAATTATCATTCCCTTGGCGTGCACATATACCATAAATCTTCGGTACTTCTGTGATGGTGACATCTGAGAAAATAGACAGTGAACTAGAATGAAAAAAGCGGAAGATCAATGTCATGGACTTTACACACAGGTTGAGAAGGTTACCCCATCGCTGCTGTTGGAACCTTGCTGGCCTGCATCTGCCGAGTCCAATGGTGGTTCTCGATTTCCAAGGCAGTAGAAGTTCAAGTAGTCTTGTGGGTGTGCATCGTCTAGGTTCATGTCCTTAAGTACCCCAGCTATTAAGTCATACATCATTTGCATAGTTTGACCCTACAGTATAGGTAGGCAAAAGTGAGTCAAATAAATGGTTTAAGAGTTCAATTATCATAACATATTTCATGAAACTTACCTGCCAGAAAAGAATTTCTTGCACAGATGCAGACGAGGGAGCACCCTCCGGCCACATTGGGATAACAATATAGACCGCAAATCTCTCATTGGCTCTAATCTTGCTAATTATCTTTTGTGTCAATTCCATCGGTATCAAATGCTCAGCACCTAACATGTTGACAGGTAAATTGAGTACACACAGAGCAACCAAACAACATGCTGTTAAAATTTGGAGACAATACATACATACCTGCACTTCTGTAAGATGGCCAAAGATATGATGATCCAAGAAAATATTGGTTCTCAATGTAAATGAAGTGCTGAGCGGATCTAATAGCTTCAATGTATGCTGTTTGAATGCTCTTGTCTATTACCAAATTCTTGGCACATACAAGGTTCTGCAATGAAAACAGATGTCCTTTAGCTGATTAGAAATGCACTGACTACGAATGTGAAAGGTTCAAATCAATGCAAGTTTTAAAATTTTTGGGATATCATCTAATAAGAAAAAATGAATATATGCAACTACAGGAGCCAAGTATGGCTCACGATACCAGGCTCTGGAGAAGGTCAATATTCATATAACTTCAACCCCACAAGCACCATGAGCTGTTTTAGAAAGGCTATTTCCAGAAGATAAAAAAGGAAGAATATATCATGTAAACATACCTGAGATTCAGCCTCCCGAACATCCTTTGGAAATCCTATTACTGAACCCGAGTCGATGGATCGGAAAATCTGCCATTCCAATCACAAGACAAAGTTCAGAATAGCTCATTGGAGAAGAATAAGCCACCCTACCACTCGCGCTCTTCATTTTAGCTCAAATATCAATGTTCTGTACTTGACAGTCAAACATAGACATGGTTAACTGTCCTTCAATATGCACACTTGTGGCTGAGTCTAACATAGGAAGCCAGTTCTTGTAGTTAATCAAGCTAATAGGAAGGTTACCTGTACGTGCCAACTCTCAGGATCATTTTCGTCACAAACCCATAGTATCGGATCATTACTGTCAATACTTTTACTCGGACTAAGTATCCAAGAGATGCGGTCTATTCTCAGCAAGGCATCATCGTGCCAATGAGAGATGCGTTTCAGCTTCCCTCTCAAAGACCATTTCGTGGCCTTTCTCCACCGCTGCTCAAAGTTCGTAAGCACATCATATGCAGCTGGTCCTTCAATTTTGCAGTGCAGATCATGCCATGGTTCTCTAGGTCCCTTTGATCCCTGAGATAATACTAGTCAATACGGTAGCTATTGGGTAGTGGATTTTGCTTCAAATGACTAGAGATATTGGCTATGGAACTCACAGAAAGTATTGGATTGCGGAGATCACCCTGATAAACAGTGTCAAGATCGCGGAAGAGACGATGATCTGGAGTATCATAACGGCCGTCGCAGAGGTCTAGACCTCCTAGGAAAGCCGTGATCTTCCTGTTGTTTCCAGGTGCTTGAGTATCCACAATCACACATTTCTGATGATGTGTATATAGGGTACCAACAACCTGATTTCAAACACCACAAACAACAATAAATGGTTTGGACAGCACATCTCAATGGGCATGATTTTTTTTCCTTTTTTATCTTGTTAATCCGTAAATTTTTTTCCTTTTCTAGTATTGCATTATTCCTAGGAAGTTAAATACTAGTATTAGAAGGAACCAATAATAGAACAAAATTTAGCATGATGCATTAGCCATAGCAAAAGCATGCCTGTTGCTTGAAAATGCTAAGCTTACTGCTGGCGTAACGGGGTGACAGAGTGCAAATGACAGAGGAATGCTTAAAAAATTTCCTAGTTTCTTCGTCATGAGTCTGCATTAGACCTTCCTGCAATTTAAAGCCATGGATGTATATAATTGTAGTCAAGTCAATTAATACAAATACAACACAGAACAAGGTAACTATTATTAATAAATTAATAAATTAATTACCGTGTTAATGAAGACATTACTGTGAGAGGTTTTATCATCCCAAACTAGAACAAGGACCCGGACCCCTTCCTGGGACTTGTACTTCAAGAGGTCTCCCAAGCACAACTCCCCCGCAGGGGGGAGGGTGCGGCCGGGGGTGGGCTCCCTCACCAACCTGACCTTATGAAAGACAGACCATCCTACGATATAGATGAGGTGGTGGGCCTCCAGTATGGCGTGGCATATGTCCTCCCAACACCCCTGGCTCTTGTACTCCACCCCGTTCTCTAGCTCCACCCTCGGGACCTCACCCTCTTTCACGTGAGCGTCCTGGTATAGCGTTATAGAACCCCCTGGCCGTACCGGGAAGTAGCTCCGCCTCACCCCGTGCTGCCCTCCGGCTATGCTGCTCTTGTATGCTGGGTTGTCGCGGCACGGCAGGAACCTGATCGATCATATCATCACGTCAACGGTAATGTAATAGTACAGCAAGGTAATTATACGCGTCTATAACACGGATACATTGAACATATGCATATATCAAGCTCGATTGGATCTCATTCGATCGTGGGTATTTAGAATTACTGAAGTGAGCATTTTTGGCATATATTAGACAGTTTTAGAACCTTTTGTAATAGTGCAACAAAACTGATCATGTCCAAAATAGAAGCGTGACATCTAAGATAGGTCACGAACCAAGATATGACAAGGAAGGCTAATATATAAATTACCTGAGGCGGAGGTGGATGGCGGTGTGGGGCTTGTGGGGCTTGCCATTGGTGGAGATGATAGGGAACCAGTCATCAATCTCCTTGCCGGAGGCGATATCCTCGGCGGGGATGGTGGCGCAACCAATGACATCGGCCCCGAAGAAGTCATTGTCCTTGACGATGAAGGCGATGGCGTAGACGCAGTGAGCGAGGGGAACATTGAAATGTTCATCCCACTTTGGGTTCTCGTTGTTGCGTATCACCCTCGTCCGAGCCACGATCGCCCCTCCCACGCTGACCCTCACATAGGGGTCGCTGGTGATCATGTTCTTGTGGTTGTTGCAGCGGTGGCTGGACCCCTCATCACCGCCGTCTCTGTGGTGGATCTGCTGGGGATTACCGCCGGCGATGCATGAGAAGGGGGCGCGGACGGCGGTAACCAGGCGGCGGAAGTGCTCCGAGAACAGGTCCATGTTGGGGAGACACCGAGCCTCGATTATGTTGAGGTCCAGGTCGCCGTGGAGCCACACCTTCTTCCGCCCCAGCCGATCGTCCTCGGCCCCCATGATTAATTTTTGATCAATTCTTGCTCCTCAACGCTCTCTGATCTTATGATTTTTCTACACAATCAGCGCGAAATTCGGAATGGGGGAGTCAGCGGTTCCGGCGAGGAGTCGGCCGGCAACCGGTGAAAGTTGGGGAGGAAGAAATTAAAAGGGATGGAGAGAAGGGGGTGGACTTGTTTTATCTGGGAAGTGGGATGCAAAAGTTGGTTAGAATTGAAACAGAGAGGTGGCGAATTGGGAGGAGAGAGAATCAGAGATTTTCGGGAAAGACAGAGAGTGGTGGGGGCGGTGGTGGTGGAGGAGGAGGGAGGTGGTCAGGCGTGGGTTGGTCCGTCTAGATTTGGATTACGGTTGATGAATTGGGTTTTTCTTCCGCCTAAAATTGATTGATTAGTCATTACTTGTTGTGTTACATATCTGGATAATAACGCACTCTTACATTATTTTTAATTGTGCAGCCTGGAGTGCAACAGCTAATTAACAGACCGTTCAACTACCATTGATGAATGCATCCCTTTTACCACCACATTGATTGAGAAAACAAGATATAAAACGTTAGTTCTTTTTCTTCTTCTAAGGCTGAAACGAAAAAATAAACAAATCAATAAATGAAAGTCCGTTCAATTAATCACAAAGATGGAAAAAAAAAAAAAACTTTTTTTTGCTAAAGTTCAAATAAATTTGGTTTCCTTAAGTATAAAGTTCATGAGAAAAATAAGCTAAAATGAAAGTTTAATTCACAAAGAATAAGTGTAGATAAAGTTGTGTTCAATAAAATAAAAATTCACTTTAGTAAAAATCAAGTTTTCATAAGTCATAAAACAATAGAAATAATTCAAATATATAGGTTACGTCTAAGTTCGACTAAATAGAAATAAGTTACAATTAGTAAAAATAAATAAAAATCTAGTAGTTATTTACTAATATTGTACGTCCGATAGACTCTTTTTTTTTTAAATTTTGTTGGTGAGAATGATGGGCTAAGTCTCTAAAAAAAAATCTTAATATGTTCATTAGAAATCAAAGAATTATTCTATTTTCATAATGAAAGGGAAAAAGAATTATTTTATACAAAAGCATTGTCTCCATTTTTTTTTTTCATAACATTTTCTTCATATCTAAAAATTGCACCAAACAATAAAGTGCATCCATTGATACTTTTAGCTTTAAACTTTTTAGAATGATTGATTCTATTTGCATAAATCTGATTTTTTTTTTTTTTTTTTTGTCTGTAAGGTAATGAACATTTTATTAAAGTATCGAAAACGAAGATATAGAAGGATTTGTTATCTAATTTACATCAATACCTGCAACTATTTCTCTGAAAGACATAGGGACATTACAACAAACTCTATTACAACCCCATTTTCTTCACATCGACAATTTTGATTATCAATTGGCTATCTTCCAGTCTTGACACTTGAGTCTTCCCCTTGCCACATAGATTGTTAGTACGAATGCCTTGATCAAGTTGATTATCTCTATTGCATCTCCATCGCTTGATTCATTTTTCATGATTACAATCTTTCCTGTGCTAAGCAGTTGAGTTGGCGTTGACTAACTTAAACTCATACATGACATTAACTAGAGGGCATTGAACACCTTCAACTTGTGACGAACTGGTGCCCTCTGTTGAGGAGTCTGTTACAAGTCTGTTACTCCCTATGCCACATCAGCATCATCAGTTGAGAGTTTGTTAGACATCAGCAGTAATTAGTTGTCTGTGTATATAAATGATTCACATTCCTTTCCTAAAAAGATTGCTTTTCAAATATAATGAAAGTATAGAGGATGGAACTACAAAGCTCACCTCCCCGATCTTCTCTTCTCTATGTTTGCTTCGATTTTTGATAATCTCACATTTTGCATGGTATCAGAGCATCTAGGTTCATGTTCACATCCTGAAATTTTTTTTCTCGATTAATTGGTCTGTATCAACAACTAATCAAGTTGCTTCAAGTAAACACTATCTTCTTTCTTGATCGATTGTTCCTTTTTGATCCAGCCTTCAAGATATTGATTCTGGATCTGTCCTCTTCCTGTCAAAATTTCTCAATCATGTCTGAGGAAATACCTGATCCGAATGATTCAGATACAAGCAGATATCAAGAAACATACCACGATGACCCGTTGTATTTGCAGAGTTCAGATTTTCCTGGAATGCAGCTGGTTAATGTCAAGTTGAATGGATCAAATTTTCAAAAGTGGAGCAGAGCTGTTAAGATTGCCTTGAAGACTAAGACAAAACTTGGATTCATTGATGGTTCATGCACCAAACCTACACTGACTTCACCACTGCACAATCAGTGGATCAGATGTGACAACATGGTGGTAAGTTGGCTATTAAACTCAATGATAAATGAACTTGTTGAGGCCTTCTTGTATGTCAATTCTGCAAGACAACTTTGGGAAGAACTCACAGAACGCTTTGGCCAAAGTAATGGCCCACTGCTTTATCAATTGGAAAAGGAATTGTCTGAATTATATCAAGAAAATGACTCTGTGGCAGTATATTACACAAAGATGAAAAAGCTTTGGGATGAGTTGGATGATCTTTCCGGAGTACCTGTTTGTGTCTGTGATCCTAATTGCAAAGCTGTTAAAAAAACCATGGAACTTGCAGAAAGACAAAGATTAATGCATTTCTTGATGCACCTAAATGAGAATTATGAGACCATAAGGGGTCAGATTTTGTTGCTTGATCCATTGCCAGGTGTTAACAAGGCTTATTCTATGGTACAAAGAGTAGAAACTCAAAGGCATGTTACTGGAAATTTAACAGCTAACAGAGAGATAGCTGCAAATGTTATGAGAACACAAACTTATTCTTTTGGAGATTCAGATAGTACAGTCACTGCAATGATGACTAAATCTGGGAATGCTGGTGCCAAAGGCAGAAAGGATTTTAAGAAGAACAAGGGCAATAGATTTTGTGACCATTGCCAGAGGTCTGGTCACAGCACGGATCAATGTTTCAAGATTATAGGATATCCTGAATGGTATCAAGGCCCTAAAGAGAACATCAAACCAAGAAGAAACCCCAGATTTGCAGCTAACATAGTCAGTTCTTATGCTGATAGTAATTCTGACGATCCTCTTGATGATGCCTTTGGAACCAATGCATCAGGTCCAACCACATCTTCTATTCTAGGCAAGGTTGATACTAATCTTGTACAAGCACTTGCTCAGGAAATGATGAAGCTCGTCAAAGGTAAGCAAGGGATGGCCAAATGCAGATTCTAATGCATATGCTCATTTTACAAGTATGGTCTCAACTGACCCTCAACTTTCTATAAGCTGTGCTGTGTTAAAAGGTGCTTTGAGTTCTTGGATTATTGACATAGGTGCTAGTGATCACATGACATTCAACCTTGACCTATTTTCCACTACAACCCCTTTACATAACCCTATGTTTGTCACTCTGCCAGATGGCACTTTAAAACCTGTCACAACAATTGGTAATATCCCAATATCATCTTCCTTGACACTGCATGGTGTCCTTTATGTGCCAGATTTTAAATACAATCTTCTATCAGTTGGAAAATTTTTTACTGACAACCCGTGTAGCACAACCTTTTACTCTACTCATTGCATTTTTCAGGACCTTTCAACTAAGCTGATTATGGCTGTTGGCAAAAAGGCTGGTAGGCTCTATACTCTCACATCTCCTTCCAAAGACAAAATCCCTATTCCTGCAGTCAATGTCTCTGAAGTTCTCACATCAAATTCACCAAGTTTAGATATCACCCCTTGTAATAATTCAGCATGTTCTTCCAAAGTGATTGATGTATTACATTCCAGACTTGGTCATACTTCATTCAGTAAAATGCAGCATGTTGCTGATTGTAAACCATACTTATCCAGGGAGTTTTTCTGTGAAACTTGTGTTTTAGCCAAATTCCATAGACTCCCTTTTAATAAGAGTGCTATTAACACTTCTAAACCATTTCAGCTTGTGCATATGGACCTTTGGGGTCCTTACAGGGTAGTCAGTATCACTGGTGCCAAATACCTTCTTATTATAATAGATGACTTTACTAGAACTACTTGGACGCAAATGTTGCAAGATAAAACTCAAGCCCTGGGTGCCATAAAACATTTTCATTAGATGAATGAAACTCAGTTTGACACAAAATTACTTATGGTTAGATCAGACAATGGAACTGAATTTATTCAGTCCACTTGCCTTGAATTTTTTAAATTCAAAGGGATTTTGCACCAAAGATCAATTGTAAAAACCCCACAACAGAATGGAGTTGCAGAAAGAAAGCATAGACATTTGCTTGACACTGCAAAGGTTTCATGTAGGACTGCCCAAATCATTCTAGAGTGAGTGTATACTTTCTGCAATACACATCATTAACATGTTGCCTATGTCCAACTTATCTTGGAAAAGCCCATTTGAGAGGCTTTATGGTAAACCACCAGATTACACTATACTGAGGACCATAGGCTACCTCTGTTTTGCTGCAAATGTGGGGGAGAGGGACAAATTTGAGGCCAGGGCACATAAATGTATTTTTCTTGGATACACCTTTGGTTTTAAAGGTTATAAACTTTATGATTTGCAAATAAAAAATTTTTTTCACAGTAGAGATGTCTTGTTTAAAGAGAATGTTTTTCCCTTCAAAGAAGATTCAAGCAATACCAGTGTTCCCTGTATAGAGGCCCCAAATGGTTCCATTGTGCCCCATTTGGCCCCTCATTTCATACCAGACTCCCCAAAAACACAGTCCAGATCTTCCCCTTCAGAGACTCATAATGTTCCTCTTCATTTTGACCCTTCTGACATAGTACATGACACTTCTTCTTCTCCCCATTCTGATTCACAAACCCCTGAGTAGGTACTTGTTGTAGAGACACCTCTTAGAAAATCCTATAGAGTTAGAGCACTACCAACCTGGCTTAAGGACTATGTGTGTCCTAAATCATTTATTACAGCTCCAGAATCAGCCATCAAAACCAATGCTATAAATGATACCCAGCCGGTTTCTTCACCCTTAAGTTCTTCCTCTCAATCGCAAAGCTTTCACTCTATGTCCACACGTTATCCTTTGTTCACTTTTTCAAATTTGGCACACCTTTCAGCCTCTTACATGTCCTCACTAGTAAATGTGTTACAACAACCAGAACCTAAGTACTGTGCACAAACAAAGCTATATCCAGATTGGGTGAAGGCAATGGACCATGAATTGACAGCATTGGAACAAAATCATACTTGGATATTGACTTCTCTCTCTCAAGGAAAAAAGGCTCTTACATCAAAATGGGTGTACAAGACTAAGTACAAAGCAGATGGCTCAGTAGTGAGACACAAGGCAAGATTAGTAATTAGAGGATTTGAACAGGTGAAAGACAAAGACCACAAACATACCTTTTCACCTGTGGCCAAACTCGCTACAGTCAGAATTTTCATAGCTCTTGCTACTACTAAGACTTGGCCTTTGCATCAACTTGATATCAACAATGCTTTTTTGCATGGCTATCTTGATGAAGAAGTATACATGGTTCCTCCTGAAGGATATACAAAGGCAAAGCCTGGGCAAGTTTGTAAGCTTCAAAGGTCACTTTATGGTCTTAAACAAGCATCCAGACAATGGAATTTGGAGCTTACAAAATTCTTACAGTCCAAAGGGTTCAAGCAGTCCAAAAGTGATTACTCTCTATTCACAAGGTTACAGAAAGGGCTTTTCACCTTTGTACTTGTTTATGTGGATGATCTTATGATTACAGGGAATGATGTTGCTGGTATTGCTCAAATTAAAAGGGATTTGCATGCTGCCTTCACCATTAAAGACTTGGGCATTGCAAGATATTTTCTTGGGATTGAAATTTCCAGATCCTCTAAGGGCACTTTCTTGAACCAAAGAAAATATGTTCTGGATATTTTGATGGATGCTGGCCTGACAGGTGCAAAACCTACCAAGTTTCCTCTTCCAAAAGGCTTGAAGTTATCTGTGGATACTGGACAACCCTTACCTGATCCTGAGTAAAGAGTCATTGGTAGACTACTCTATTTGACATTGACTAGACCTGACATATCTTATACTGTACAGTACCTCAGTCAGTTCATTCAAGCTCCCAGGGACAGTCATTTCCAGGCTGCCGTGCATGTGCTCAGGTATTTAAAGGGTAACCCCAACAAAGGACTGTATTATCCTGCAAATAAAAGCCTACAAGTAACGGCTTATAGTGATGCAGATTGGGGAAACTGCAAACTCAGTGCCAGATCCCTCACTGGCTATTGTGTGTTCCTAGGCAACTCTCTGGTTTCCGGGAAAACAAAAAAACAAAAAACGGTAGCAAAATCAAGTGTTGAGGCTGAATATAGGGCAATGTCAACCACAATTTCTGAGTTGGAATGGATTTCACATCTTCTACATGACCTCTACATTCCTCCTCCACTGCCCATTGTTCTATACTGTGACAACAAGGCTGCCCAACACATTGCAGCCAACCCCGTTTTTCATGAAGTACCAAACACCTCAATATTGATTGTCATTACACACGAGACAAGATTGTTGAAGGTTTTTTGCAAACAGCTCATGTTAGTTCCAGAGAACAGCTGGCAGACATTATGACTAAACCCTTGAGTGAGTACCAACATAATCATCTCTGTTTAAGGCTTGGTTTGCTGGACTTTCCTCCAGTTTTGTCTTGAGGGGGGGATGTTGAGGAGTCTGTTACAAGTTGTTGAGGAGTCTATTACAAGTCTGTTACTCCCTATGCCACATCAGCATCATCAGTTGAGAGTTTGTTAGACATCAGCAGTAATTAGTTGTCTGTGTATATAAATGATTCACATTCCTTTCCTGAAAAGATTGCTTTTCAAATATAATGAAAGTATAGAGGATGGAGCTACAAAGCTCACCTCCCCGTTCTTCTCTTCTCTGTGTTTGCTTCGATTTTTGATAATCTCACATTTTACACCCTCTACACACCTTTCAATAGCCCAACTCATTTAGGACATTCAGTCCCATGCTTCCATCTCACCTTCTCACACATTCACAGATTTCACTTTCCCATCAAAGTTTGTCTCTTTACAACATTCTCAGTAGGTTTACCAAGTTCAAGCATAACATTTTTATAGGAGGTTGTGGCATGCACCGTTAAAGCATATAGTTCCAGAGTGTCATGGACAGCTTGGTCTACTTTGGAGGAACTTTGGACATGGTTTATAATCGGGTTGTTAAAATATTGTACCCTCAAGCTTTTAGTCAAGGGAAGAAAATACCCCTAAATTTAAAAGTTGAAACAAATGTCCATTAACTAAATTAAATTATTTATTTTTTATTATTTTATTAATGACATGGCTTGTTAAACATAAAAAATGATGATATGGCTTAATTCTCCTTTTTTGAATCAGTGACATGGGTTAAATTAATCACCCATATATATAAGTTAAAATGGTCTGTTAAGAGAAGCTATCTTAAACACATGCATAGTAATAAGGCCGATATGGTGAAGAAATATTTTTTTAAAAAAGTTTAGGCATCTAGAGAAATCAATTGATACTTAATCAATAATCTAGAACAATTTACGATTTCGTACCAAAATTTTAGAACTGATATTCAATTAGATTCCAATTGACCTCATTCATATAAACTAACACGAAATAAGTCTAAATATGTTTTGATTGTAAATCAACCTAACTTAAACTTAAGCCGTAACAGCAACTTGAAGTTGATTAAAATTAACTTGATATGTATGATAAGAGATTATCGGATAAAGACAATTCTATTCAAGACACAACTCGCATCTAACAATGTTATACCATTAAAAGTAATTTATTTCGATAAATTTCATGGTTGGGTTGAATACCAATTAACTCTATATCATGTTCGTTTCAGCTTGAAAAGATTCCAATTTAAGTAAGATTTAAGTTAGATTAATTTTAAGTTATGTCATATAATAGTTTGTCATGATTATACGCAGTTGTTACTAAAAAAGTACTGCTAGTATGATTGCAAAATATTTATTTGTTCAATTTGATGATATGAGAATCGAATTTGATTCAAAAACACTTATGTTGGATCTAGCAATGAATCCATATATTTATTCCAAGATTCTCTTAAAAATACCACATCAATATACTTTCAATTTTTTGTACATATCAACATGTCATATATATTTAATTCAAGGCACATCACTTTTTTATAAGTCATGTCACTATTTTAGAAGTCACGTCATTAATAATTGAAAAGAAATAAAAGTGTTTTATTTATTTCAAGGGTGTTTGGTTCAATTTTAAAGTTTAAGAGTATTTACCACCGTCTACTAAAAGTTTAAGAGTATGCTATTTTAAGCATTCTGGTTATTACCGCTAGTCTCAACTTTGAAAGATGTTTTTTCTCACTAGAAGCATTGTACATCTCCTCTATATGTCTGAGTTCCTTCTTTATTTCCTCATTATTTGGATAAAATCTAATAGCTACATGAAGGGTCATGAGAAGCATCGTGGTTTAGTCCAATGTTCAACAAAGCTTCTCTTCGAAATCAAGCTTTAATATTTAAAAAATCAAGATTCATGATCATATCATACTGACATTTAGCTAATTCAAATTTTTTCAATTTTAACCAACAAGCGGCTATGTTTAAATTAATTGCAATTCCAAACTCCTGCAAGACTTAAATTAATTGCAATTCCAAACTCCTGCAAGACGTTTGCATCATTTTCACACTTAGAGACAACCACCCAAATATTGAATTGATAAATCTGTATTTGCACAATTACTTCTTAAATTGTTATTACTGTGATAGCAATTACAAATCCTTAACATGTGTTCCCCACGTTGTTGGAATATGTTGAAAATGAAAAACAATTGACCAATGTTATGAAAGCTCCAAAACGACTATTCTTTAGGCTTTTGTTGAATATTAGTGATGATTGCAAATACATGAAAAATTGAAAATGAAAGCTTTTGATAATTGACCAACAACAATGATAGAAGTGCTAAGGAGTAATTCAATTTACTATTCTTTAGGCTTTTTGTTTAATATTGCTAAGAAAGTTTAAAAAATTATAATATTCAACTTAAAATTAGATTAGTTGTTTTTTGATTAAAAAAATCTCCCAATTTTTAGAGTTAAGCCTATTTTTAGAGTAAAGCTTATTTTTTGAGAGAAATTTACAACAGTTGTACAATGAAGTTTACATGGATATTGCATGATATAGTCTTCTTTTATATCCAATTAAGTCTTCTATATCCATTTTTCTCCCCCCCACTAATATATTGAACCTGAGATAATATTAATAAATAATTTTTTCTACCTTTTTGAATAATATTAATTCCTAGGTGATTATCGAATCTCTTTGGCCATTGACCTTTGGAATTTTCAGGTATTTTCAATATATATACATATAGATTACCATGTATCAAATTTTGTCTATTCAATTGTATGTTCTACTCTTTTTGTATCTATTTATAAATGTTTTGATTTCGCTATCAAATATAACTATATTACATTATGTCTTTCATGTTTAATATTTAAATTTTGAATTTTGATTTGCTAAATGTAATTTATGTATTTGCTCTAAATGTATCTTATTGTACATGTGCAACTCCAAGTTTAACTCAGAGAAGGTATGGATAATGGGTTTTTATTGTGAAGTAATCTTCATCATACATTTCAAGTTGTCTTTGTACATTATTACGTACAATATTCTTCTATATGAATTATAGGTACATCGTCAGGGTTTTATTGCGAGATCATACAGGTTATAAAACATTCATTGTTCGTCATGAGGATGCTCGGGTTCTTCTGCATACAAGTACAACAAAATTGGATTTATACACAGCTTAGGTATTGTACTATTTACAACGTTTTGCACAGTTTATTTTTCAATTACTAAGTATCTCATGAGATCATTTTTTGCAGCCATATGGTCATCTATCTCTATATGCAATTATAGATGATTATATAGAAAACCTATGGGTATTTGTTGTGGAGCATCCACGACACAATGAGGTAGAATTACCTATCACTCTTATTGTGCCAGTTAGTTGGGAGGAGAAGGTGTTTTACTTAAGGAATACTGATGCTAGGTACACCAGGTACACATGATGCAATTACAGGCTTTAATTATACCATTGTTAATCAAATAATTACTAAGAACATAATTTTTACTGTAGATACAAAAAGGGAAGGTGGATTCTCCGTCATTGGCGCCACAAATTAACATATCAACATGTCGTTTAGCATGATTTTAGTTATATTTGGACTACCTATAATCTCTATCATACTTTACATCATGTCTTTTACAATCATCTGTTGTTTTAATTATTGAGTTTTAACGGTTGTACATAAAATTGCTTTCTACTTATATCTTTCATTAAATTTGAGTTTCTGTCGAACTTTCCTATATTATTTTGATTCTCTCTCTCGCTCTATACACACACACACAAAAACACCTACACACACAAACACCAACTATCTACCGTAGTACGCACCGTGCAAAACAGGGGTGACGTTTAGCATGATTTTAGTTATATTTGGACTACCTATAACCTCTATCATACTTTACATCATGTCTTTTACAATCATCTGTTGTTTTAATAATTGAGTTTTAACTGTTGTATATGAAATTACTATCTACTTATATCTTTCAATAAATTTGAGTTTCTATTGAGCTTTCCTATATTATTTTGATTCTCTCTCTCGCTCTACACACACACACACACACAAAAAACACATACACATATACACACGAACAACAACTATCTACCATAGTACGCACTGTGCAAAGCACGGGTCCAGACTAGTTTTATATAAAAGCATTGTCTCCATTTTTTTTTTTTCATAACATTTTCTTCATATCTAAAAATTGCACCAAAAAATAAAGTGCATTCATTGTGATACTTTTCGCTTTAAACTTTTTAGAATGATTGATTCTATTTGCATGAATCTTTTTTTTTTTTTTTTTTTTGTCTGTAAGGTAATGCACATTTTATTAAAGTACTGAAACTGAAAATATATGAAGGTCTCTTGTCTGATTTATATCAATACCTGCAACTATTACCCTAAAAGACATAGGGACATTACAACAAACTCTATTACTACCCCGTTATCTTCACATCGATAATTTTGATTATCAATTGGCTATCTTCTAGTCTTGACACTTGAGCCTTCCCCTTGCCACGTAGATTCTTAGTAGGAATGCCTTGATCAAGTTGATTATCTCCATTGGATCTCCATCACTTGATTCATTTTTCATGATTACAATCTTCTCTGTACTAAGCAGTTGAGTTAGCATTGAATAACTTAAACTCATACATGACATTAACTAGAGGGCGTTGAACAACTTCAACTTGTGATGAACTGGTGCCCTCCACATACCTTTTAGTATCCAAAATCATTTAGAGCATTCCCAGTCAGAGTTTCAATTTTGAAACTTGCATTTAATCACTTCTCCAACCTATCAAATTTAAGTTTATCGTCCAATAAAAATATTTGTCATGGACCCACCTTATAACACACAATCTATTTTTTAAATTATTTAAAAATTATATACTTACTTCAAAAAAAAAAAGAAAAAACAAAAAAAATTAAAAAAGCCAAAAAGTGGCCCACGGGGAGAAACGCCTGTCCGTTCTCCCCCGCGTGGCACACTTTCTTCTCTCCTCTCATCTGTTGACAAGTGACAGCGTGGGGCCCGCATTCCCCCTTTTCACGCTACGCTGCGAATTCTCTTAGGACATTCAGAGTCCCATGCTTCCATCTCACCTTCTCACACATTCACAGATTTCACTTTTCCATCAAATTTTGTCCCTTTACAACATTCTCAGTAGGTTTACCAAGTTCAAGCATAACACTTTTATAGGAGGTTGTGGCATGCACCGTTAAAGCATATAGTTCCAGAGTGTCAAGAACAGCTTGGTCTACTTTGGAGGAACTTTGGACATTGTTTATAACCGGCTTGTTAAAATATTGTGCCCTGGAACTTTTAGTCAAGGGAAGAAAATACCCCTAAATTTAAAAGTTGAAACAAATGTCCCTTGATTAAATTAAATTATTTATTTTTTATTATTTTATTGATGACATGGCTTGTTAAACATAAAAAATGATGATATGGCTTAATTCTCTTTTTTTGAATCAATGATATGGGTTAAATTAATCACCCACATATATATAAGTTAAAATGGTTTGTTAAGAGAAACTATCTTAAACACATGCATGGTAATAAGGCCGATATGGTGAAGAAATATTTTTTTGAAAAAGTTTTAGGCATCTAGAGAAATCAATCGGTACTTAATTAATAATCTAGAACAATTTAGGATTTCGCACCAAAATTTTAGAACTGATATTCAATTGGATTTCAATTTACCTCATTCATATAAACTAACATGAAATAAGTCTAAATATGTTTTGATTGTAAATTAACCTAACTTAAACTTAAGCTGTAATAGCAACTTGAGGTTGATTGAAATTAACTTGATACGTATGATAAGAGATTATTGGATAAAGACAATTATATTCAAGACATCAACTCGCATCTAACAATGTTATGCCATTAGAAGTAATTTATTTCGATAAATTTCATGGTTGGGTTGAATGCCAATTAACTCCATATCATGTTCGTTTTGGCTTGAAAAGATTCCAACTTAAGTAAGATTCAAGTTAGATTACATTTAAGTTATGTTATATGATAGCTTGTCATGATTATACGCAGTTGTTATTAAAAAAGTACCGCTAGTGTGATTGCAAAATATTTATTTGTTCGATTTGATGATATGAGAATCGAATTTGATTCAAAAATGCTTATGTTGGATCTAGCAATGAATCCATATATATATTTGTTCTAAGATTTTCTCTTAAAAATACCGCATCAGTATACTTTCAATTTTTGTTACATGTCAACATATAATGTATATTTAATTCAAGCCACATTACTTTTTTATAAGTCATGTCACTATTTTAGAAGACACATCATTAATAATTGAAAAGAAATAAAATTGTTTTATTTATTTCAAGGGTGTTTGGTTCAATTTGAAAGTATGGAGGTATTTACCACCGTCTACTAAAAGTTTAAGAGTATGCTATTTTAAACATTCTAGTTATTACCGTTAGTCTCAACTTTTAAAACATGTTTTTGCTCACTAGAGGCATTGTACATCTCCTCTATATGTCTGAGTTCCTTCTTTATTGCCTCATTATTTGGATAAAATCTAATAGCTACATGAGGGTTCTTGGGAAGCATCTTGGTTTAATCCAATGTTCAACAAAGCTTCTCTTCGAAATCAAGCTTTAATATTTAAAAATCAAGATTCATGATCACATCACACTGACATTTAGCTAATTCAAATTCCTTCAATTTTAACCAACAAACGGCTATGTTTAAATTAATTGCAATTCCAAACTCCTGCATGACGTTTCCATCATTTTCACACTTAGAGACAACCACACAAATATTGAATTGATAAATCTGTATTTGGCACAATAACTTCTTGCATTGTTATTACTGTGATAGCAATTACAAATCCTTAACATGCGCTCGCCACGTTGTTGGAATATGTTGATTTTTTAAAGCAGTCGCTAAACTAGCTCAGAGTATTCCCACCCGAAAGAAAAAGAAGATGATAATAATAATATAGCAATAATAAGGAGAAAAACGCTTGGGACATTTTACACGTGACGCAAAAATGTAACCCAAAAAAAAAAAAGACAAAAAGAAGAGAAGTGAGGGAAGTTAGAGGTCAAAACCTAACTGTCGATTACTTGACGACGATTGGTGGTCATTATCTTACGCTGGACCTCTTGCCTCTAAAGCTCTAATCACGCAATGTTTGGGTTGAAATAAAGATTTTCCGGGGTTTTTTTTGGGGGGTTTCTTATGATGAATGATGAACAAAATATGTTAAATTTTTAATAGAAAACTATTCGTTCATTTTTTATATGTCTATATACATAAATTACGACTTATTAGTTATTGTTACGCATGTCACACTTTCTTTTTCTTTAAAAACAGAACTTAAAAAAGGAAAAAGAAAAAGAGCTGTTTGGGATATTTTAGCTGTTTTGATTAAGTTAAATAGCTAAATGGGTGTTTAGTAAACAGCTGTTTAAAATAGGTGTTTGACTAAGCTCTTTTTGAAAAGTTTGTTTCCATTAACCTTTTTAAAAGAGCTTTTTGTAAAAATGACATATTTGTCTAAGATTTTAAACAAATTACATTATATGCCATTATATTATATTTATATAATATTATTTTATAAATTAGAAAGAGTATATAGCATTATAAAGTGTTCCTTAATAGCATTTGATCCCAGATAGATCTTGAAGATTAACAAAAGTATAGTTATTTTCTTTTTTTTTTGAGGTAAAAACAAACTATTGAAGTTGTGCTGTCTCTTTCATTGTTTATATTTTTTTCTTAACCAAGTAGTATACTTTTTGTTTTAGATTTTCTATTTTCACTAGTATATTATATTACACTTATTTAGTTCTCTCACCATGCACTTTTATGAACATCTAATATTTGATATTTATACTTTAAATTATATTCAATCTCCTTACTGATTACCTCAACAATGAGTTTTGGATCGATGCAAAATAGTAATATTTGACACTATGTTTTGTATGAATTGAATCTAACGAAGATAAATTCGTTAGAAATTTGTATAAATTTCAATTTCAATTTATAAACCAAAAAAATTTTAAAATAACAAAATAATGTTATAAAATATTGACATCATTTACATGAGTACAAATTGAAAAGAAATAAAATATACGATCAATGCATGTTCTGTAGAATTTAATAAGAAAGTAAAGTTTTATTAATTAAGTTTTTCAACTTTTTTTTTTATGTGATCACAAATGAAGTTAATTTATACCTATGACACTAATTTAATGCTTTTTAAAAAGAAATTGACCAATAAATAAAAAAATATATTCTATTAGGAAGTAATTTAAAGATAAGGATATAAATAAAATTTTAATCAAACATCTTTATTACAAATAGCTAACTTTACCAAACAGTTTTTCTACAAGCAGTTAATTCATTTAGTTAATGCAAATAACTAATTTAAATAACTAATAACTAACAGCTAATACAAATTACTAACAGCTAACAGCGAACAACTGTTTACCAAACATGGCCATAGATTCTTATAGCCTACATCGAATGTTAACCATAAGAATAAGACTGATCATTGGCGGTCCATTTCATTCTTTGGATGAGCATAGTCACCCTCAGGTTTGGTAAATGAGTAACTTGCATTGAATATATGCAAGGTTAAAATGAGGTTTCCCAATATAGAATAGCATGCTTTTAGTTTCACTCAATTTTAGATGTTTAGTTAGTTTCGTAAATTTTACATGTAAATACAAGCAACAGCAACAAAGAATTTAAAAATAGGTTCCACTTGGAATGAAATGAGTTTAGGTTCATGTTGAAATTAGTAAGTTAAATCTTATTCCATGTCTTAGGTTAGGTATGACTTACTTAGGATTATATTTGGGTAAGAATTCAATAGGCTCGATCTATTTTGGCATAGTTATCCTGAGATGTTCGCCGCCAATGTATCATTACAGACCCTAGCTTAGTAAGTGCAAATCCGAGAGTGAATACTAGCGAGATAAGAATTACTGGACATAACTCACCATGTAGAGGTTCTATCGCACAGGTGAATTGAACTTAATGGAAGAGTGTGCGGGAGGAGGAGGAGGAACTAGGGAGTCAAGGAGGGAAACTATTTCATATTTTTGTTGGAATTTAAACATGCACCTTAAATATAAAAACTGGAACAAATTTTACAAGGATACTCCATTGCTGATTGGGAAGGACATTTTCTTATGGCTTCCTTATAATAAGTCAAATCTTGATAGTCTTTAATCGATTTGTTCTCCAAGAAATGTTTGGATTTTAGCTCCTAACACTACAAAAAAGCTCACGTTTACAAACTGAAATTTGAAACTGAATATAATTTGGTTTCCAAAAGCACATTTTGAAACCACAAATAGAACTCTTTTCGTGATTTCTTTTTTTGAAACGCATTAAGTAGTTGGTTTCAAAATTTGGAGACCGATACTAATTTTGGTTTCTAGCACGAAACTGATTTATCAATCGGTTTCAATTTCTAATCATGATTTCATTTTGGACGCTGCATCTGAGTGAAATACCCCAAAAATTTCAGCTTTCCCACCATTTTCGTTCACATCACCCATTCTTTAGCCCCTCCCCCTCTTTCTCTCTCACTCCACACTCCACCCCCTCTGTCTCTTCCCCTTCGCCTAGCAGATCCTCCTTTCTCCGTCCACAAAAACCCTGGTCTCCACCATTTTCATCCACATGGCGAAGAAGATTGGTACATCGTAAATCCTCATTTCCCCCTTCGCTTGGTACATTGTAATTTTCGCTCGACCATTGAAGGTAGCGAGGAGAGAGAAAATTTGCGTGGTGAAGAAGATTAACGCCCCTTCTCTTTGCTGTACTATGTTACTTTGTAATCTCCGCTCGATCTCTACCAAAAACCCTATGCAAACACCGACATCAGGTACGCTCTGCTGGCAATGTAATTTTTTCCGATCCCTAACCCTGTGCAAACACTACCACCAAAAACCCTATGTAATTTCTTTCGATCACTAACCCTAGCTTTTCGTTTTCATATATCTTGCTTTAGGTTGTAAGTTTTTCAATTCTAATCCCTATTTGCTTGCTTAAGTTGGTAATTTTTGCATTTGTATTGAAAATTGTAAGATTCTGTTCCTCTTTTTGCACGATTTCCGATTAGGGATTTTTAATTTCAAGTTTTGGGTAATTCATGCTAATGATGGGGCTTGTGCTTCAGATTTTCGCTCTTGTTTTTTGTTTGTTTTCAAATCATATTCTATCTTTGGCTAATTCTCTTCTTTCCCTAATTACTCTTCTTGAAATGCAAAATCTGAAAATGAGATTAAATTGCTTTACTTTGTCTATTGTCCATGGAAATGGCAAAGAGGAGAACGCATAAGAGAAGGAAATTGAGGAGGTGGACAGTACCTCAGATCCAGTTTAATACTTTAATTGCTTATCTCTGGGTAATTGCATATTTGCTTTGCGTTGTTGGAGGTCAATTGAATATGGTTACATTGTACTATTATGTCTGATATCCCTAAATTGGTACTGACAGAGGCACCTGTTTGATTTATTCATTTCATCACTTGGCCTTGTTGATAAGGAGGACTTTTGAGGTTATTGTTGGCAATTTTTAGGGTTTGAAAGTCACACAAGCATTGCTAATATTGAATGATACTCTTGAAGTCTTTTAAAGTAATTCCAATGTACTTTGATTGAAAAGCAGAAAGTGCAGTTTTGTCACAGCTAAAATTGAATCATAATGCATGACCTTTTTCTGGAAGTTTCAAGTGCAGATTTTGATGGTCTTGAACTCTCTGTTCCTCTCTTCAACTTTGAAGCCCTTTTTCCTCATGTAAAGATCAAAGTAAGAAGGTTGGTGAAATTGCATGTATTATGCCAAATTCCTATTATATTATTTTACGAAGAATCTAAAAAACAAGAAGGTATAGAAGCTAACTTTTTAGGGGTTGGAGTCAGGAGCTTCCTTGGTTTCAGGAAAGCTGCCCTGTTGTTTGTTTGTACATTGGTATGCCATGCTAATCACTTAATTTTTGGATTTCTGTGGGTGCTAGTGTACTTGCTAGGATAATAGGATTCCTTCATTGTTGAACGGTAAATTTACCCATTTTACGTACTTCTTTCACCCACCTTTTACTCGTATAATAACTTTATTTTATAGGATTTTACCTTGTTTTATTTATGCTTTGTAGAAAATAACTCCAAATCAAGCAAACGTCGCGAAAAGGGACGAAGATGGGACAAAACGAAGAAAAACAGCGAAAACCGGCGAAAACCAGCAAAACCGGACAAACCGGAGGGAGGCGGCACCGTGCCACAGCAATGTGGCACGGCCGTGCCGCTTGGCACGGGCAGGCCGTGCCACATGGCACGCCCGTGCCACCTCCCCAGATTCGTCGCGGCTTCGGTTTTCTATTTAAGTCCGTTCGGGCGTCTGTTTGAGGGGGGTCGCTCGAGGGTTCTTCCAGGCGATTTTTAGGGTAGTTTAGTTTATGTTTTAGCCAATAAAAACTCCATTGGAGGATTAGATTTGGGTTGTATTGGATTGTTCTTGGATTCAAGCAATTGGATTTGAAGTTCCTTCCATCAATCTATAAGCCTTCTTCTCTCTTTCTCCACTTATTTCAATTTGGTTATTGTTTGTTCTTATTTTGATTATGTTAATTTAGATTGTGTTTAGTTTATTTGTTTGGTTTTCATTGTTAATCTATGTTATTTAGTTGTTTAATTCGTTTTATTTCGTTGCCTTTGTTTCGTTCTTCATGTTCATGTTCTTAATTGTTAGTTTAGGTTTTCATTCGTTTTTGATGATTAGTTGTTAGATTTTGTTGGCTTGGATTGTGATTAGCCTCTTGATGGCTAATTAATCTTGTACTAGGCCTAACCATACCCAATCTATGCCTAGAACTTAGAGTTTTCCTTCACGCCCGCCAAGTGTTCGATGAAATGCCTGAGAGGGTTTTCATCCATATTTTTGGGCGATTGACTTATGCTGAGAGATGAGGTCAATTTGCTAGTGTGGGAGAGGGGATAGCCCAGTTCGGGACACGAAAGTAGTATCTGAATCGAGCTAGGTCCAGAGTTGCTAGTTTTGTGGTCTAATTCGTCTAACCCCACGAAAATAGGTGGTTATACGAGTTAGACTTGCTCATGACCCTTGAGAGAGGGCTTGGGTGGTCTTTGATGGTGCAACCGACCATCTCTTGCTCGTAGCGTGGTTTGGGTAGGTTAGGACTCGTCTTGGTTAGTTGGTTTATTCATTAGTAGAATCACAACTCCAAGTTACTTGTTTCTGTGTTTTTAGCGTAGTTTAGTTCCCCTCCTTCACTGTTGATCTCGCCTAGATTGAGACGCTCTAGTGAACTCTGGTAGTTGAAAACCCAATTCCCTGCGGACGACACCCCAAGTACTCAACGATACACCTTGCACTTGGGGTTTATAAATGTTAAAACTTTGTTTTTCTTGCAACAAGTTTTTGGCGCCGTTGCCGGGGAGTTGGCGTTTTTCAATATTGGGGTTTACTTCAGCATTCGAGACTAAGCCTTTAGAAAATCCAAAAAAATCAAAAAAAAAATCAAAAATTTCAAAAAAAGAAAATATGTCTCCTTTCCATTTCCCTCAACATGAGCATGAATTGTTTTGGCAATACTATGATGGATTGCATGCTTTTCTTGCTCATTGTGGTTATTGCTTCGAGAAGTGGGAAATTTTGAGCATGGTCTATGAGGGTGTGACTTGTGAGACCCGTGCTCTTTTGGAGCATTGAGATTTCTGTGCTCGAAACGTTGATGAAGCTTGGGAATTACTTGAGTGGTTGGCTAGGGATACTTATAAATTTGAGACTAGTCAATTTACTTCATCCACCCCATCCCCTTGCATTCCTAATTATACACCTCTTGCATGTGAGATCTGCCATCGTTCTGACCATGACAGTGTTTCTTGTCCCTATCGTATTTCTGCTGATGGTTTTGCTAGAATTTCTAGCATGATAGAGGCCATGAACAAGCAACAAGTTGAGTTTGCTGAGTTTGTTAATAAATCGAGGGAGTATGACCTATCACCCAAGATTGACCCTAGTTCTAGTGCTTCTAGACTTGATGTCAATCTGTGTGATGATGGTGCGTCTTTTCCTCCTCTAGAGTCCGGACTAGAGGATGTGCTCGACCCTCCCTTACCTACTCTACCTCTTGTTGCTCTATCCCTACCTAGCACATTTAAGGACAACACTTTGACCTATCCTGATCCACCTTTCCCTTTAGCTCAGTCGACGGAGTTCGGGGTCGGTGTGACATTTTGTGTTGGTGCTAGTGTCGATGGGGATGATTTCTGTCTTGAGTCAGATGGTACTTGTAGTGAGGTGCAGGATCTTGACAAGATTCTCGAGGGGGAGTCCTGTGTGGATGCTGTGGCTGTAGTTTCATCTAGTCCTGATCTTACTGACCATGTATCCCTCAACTCCCTTGATATTTCTCATGCTTCTTCATGTTCACTACCCTCCTCTTCCCCTGAGTACTATAATTTATCATTCGTTGCATGTCATGATATGCTTGAGGGGAATGAGATAGACTGATGGAGTCCCTAGGTGCCTTTAGAGGGTATGACCCCTCCCTTGACCCTTATAGTCTATACCTGGAGGACATGCCTGGAAAAATCATCTTTCCTATTGAATTCAATCATTCTACTGATTTTTCTAAGGCATTTGATAAATTTAGGAGAGCACTTACTATTATTTCCGCATTCCTGTTTAAGTGCTCTTACTTACACTCATCTGAGTTGCAGGCTCAGGTGTTTGATAAACTTCTGCGAGCGTTGACAGCATCTGAGTTGGCGATGCGTGTCCTGAACGCCGCCGAGGAGTGGCTGATGCTCCTCGCGCTTCCCCAACCTCGTCCTAGCGAGGTGTAGTTTGGGTACATTCAGTACCCGACCTGGTATACTTGTTCTCACTCTTCTCCCTCCTTCTTTTTATTTTTCTTTTCTTTCTTTTTGTTTTTTTTAAGTTGTGAATATTAGGATTGTATTTTTGGTTGGTGATCATCTGGTGGTGAAATGTGGATGTTGTTGAGCCGTTGTTGGCTATGATCACCACTTTTGTGTTTTTGTGGATTTTTATTGTGTTGTGATTGGTGGTGTTGTTGGATTAGCTATTTGTTTTTGGTGGTGTTAGTTGGTATATATGTGTGATCGTGTTATTGTTTTGGGTGAGATTGTGTTTTTGGGAGAGTGTGTTAGCTTGTGTATATTTTTGGCGTTTATTGTTTTTCTTGTGTTTGATTTTGTTTTCTTTATTATTTTTTGTGTGTTGGTGATGACTCACGGCTCCCAATGAGAACATTGTGAGATTTAGGTATGGGGGTGGGGTCATCTCCCTTTTTTCTTCTTATTTTTGTGAAAATTTTTCATTTTTTGTATAAATTTTTCATTTTTTCCCCTTTTTGTACAAATTTTTCTTTTCTTTTTGCATTTGAGGGAGCTTTGTACTATTTTGATCAGCCTTGATCCCTGATACCTTGACTATTAGCTCATATATAAGTATATTGTGCATGATGGATATTCATCCCCAGTGTGTCGTTTTAGACCTCAGTTTTAACCCCAACAGTCCATCGTAATTTTGCAATCCAGTCCTGAATTCATGTATTGTCATCATCCTGAATTCTTAGTCTTCCACGAGCGACTCTCCCACTATTTACTGCGCAGTTCCCTTTATATGTGCTGGCACCCCATTTTTTTTCCAAAACAAAAGCAAAAAGCAAACAAATTCAAACGCTACTGGGTGAATCCTTTTGAGGCGTGACATGAGTTTGTGGTGGAAAAAAATAATGGAAAAGAAAAACAAGTGGGGAAGAAAACAGTTGAAAATGACAAGTACCCCCTTTGAGGCATGCGCTACTGGGTGTTACCCTTTGAGGCAATACTGCTACTGGGGAAGCTTGCTTTCCATGCTAGCCATTCATAAAGGTAGCTTGTGTCAGCTGCATGAGATTGAGTTTGGTTTTGGTAGGCTTAGTTTCAGGGTGATGATACACTTGCACACAGGCACCAGGATGGATTCATTATTTTCATGCGTCGTGGGGTGAAAAGCTGATGTCTGAATGCAATTCTTTGGGATGATGTGTCCTGAAATGCATATAATGCTTGTGTACAGACTGATACTTGAGTTACTAGGGGGTTTTGGTTGATCCGAACATGTACAGTTCACCCTGATGTATATATTTTATTTTGTCATTTTCATTTTTCGATTTTTGTTTCTCTTTTCTTTGTTTTTCCTTTTTAAGATTTTGTGGGTATATCTTCTGCAACCCCTCACGAGACCTTACTCGTCCACTTGGGGTGACCAAGGGGTTTAAAGGGCTTGTTGCATACGCTAAATGCAACCGTGATTCCTACGAAAGTGAGTTAGTTGTTTACTTTAGTTTTTCTTTTATTTTGCCCGAGGACGAGCAAAAGATAGGTGTGGGGGTGTGTTGAACGGTAAATTTACCCATTTTACGTGCTTCTTCACCCACCTTTTACTCGTATAATAACTTAATTCTTTAGGATTTTACCTTGTTTTATTTATGTTTTGTAGGAAATAACTCCAAATCAAGCAAACGTCGCAAAAGGGACGAAGATGGGACAAAACGAAGAAAAACAGCGAAAACCGGCGAAAACCAGCAAAACCGGACAAACCGGGGGGAGGCGGCACCGTGCCACAGCAATGTGGCACGGTGTGGCCGTGCCATGTGGCACGGCCGTGCCACCCCCCAGATTCGTCGCGGCTTCGGTTTTCTATTTAAGTCCGTTCGGGCGTCTGTTTGTGAGGGTGGTCGCTCGAGGGTTCTTCCAGGCGATTTTTAGGGTAGTTTAGTTTAGGTTTTAGCCAATAAAAACTCCATTGAGAGGATTATATCAGGGTTGTATTGGATTGTTCTTGGATTCAAGCAATTGGATTTGAAGTTCCTTCCATCAATCTATAAGCCTTCTTCTCTCTTTCTCCACTTATTTCAATTTGGTTATTGTTTGTTCTTATTTTGATTATGTTAATTTAGATTGTGTTTAGTTTATTTGTTTGGTTTTCATTGTTAATCTATGTTATTTAGTTGTTTAAATTCGTTTTATTTCGTTGACTTTGTTTCGTTCTTCATGTTCATGTTCTTAATTGTTAGTTTAGGTTTTCATTCATTTTTGATGATTTGTTGGTAGATTGTATTGGCTTGGGTTGTGATTAGCCTCTTGATGGCTAATTAATCTTGTACTAGGCCTAACCATACCCAATCTATGCCTAGAACTTAGAGTTTTCCTTCACGCCCGCCAGGTGTTCGATGAAATGCTTGAGAGAGCTTTCATCCATATTTTTGGGCGATTGACTTATGCTGAGAGGTGAGGTCAATTTGCTAGTGTGGGAGAGGGAATGGCTGAGTTCGGGACATGAGAATAGTATCCGAATCGAGTTAGGTCCAGGGTTGCTAGTTTTGTGGTCTAGTTGGGCTAACCCCATGAAAATAGGCGGTTAGACTAACTAGACTAGCTCATGACCCTTGAGAGAGGGCTTGGGTGGTCTTTGATGGTGCAACCGACCATCTCTTGTTCGTAGCGTGGTTTGGGTAGGTTAGGACTCATCTTGGTTAGTTGGTTCATCCATTGGTAAAATCACAACTCCAAGTCGCTTGTTTCTGTGTTTATAGCGTAGTTTAGCTCCCCATTCCTTCACCCTTCGATCCTGCCTAGCTTGAGACGCTCTAGTGAACTCTGGTAGTTGAAAACCCAATTCCCTGCGGACGACACCCCAAGTACTCAACGATACACCTTGCACTTGGGGTTTATAAATATTAAAACTCTGTTTTTCACTGCAACATTCATCAGGTCAAACTGTTACATGCTCATCATAAACAAGCATAGGCAATATGAAAGTTCTAGTTACATTGCCAATTAGGATGAATTCTGTGCAAACTTATTCATTTTCAAGTAAAAGGTATCCTGTTAGCATCGTAGTTATCTCTAGAGTTGCATTGATTCTGGGATATGCAGGACCTCCTGTTAATTTCTTGACTAAACTTTGCTTGGGTCCTGTCATTGATGTTGTTATCTCTAGAGTTGTTGCTATGCCTATGTGTGTGTAACTACTACCCTCAAAGAGTGTTTGGTGATGAATGAGCAGATTGAAATGACCAAATGTTGGAGAGGGTACTAATAGAATTATATCTTCCATCAAAGTTCAACCATCACTTGCTCACAAACTGTAAGAGTCTTAACAAGCATGTTGACTTCTGCCGTCTTCTGAAAACCAGCAGTTTTAGGCCCCAATGTAATATGGGGGACTTCACGTCAGGAGGAAGTTGGCATACAACTAATCAGTTTATGTTATTGGTCTTCTTATGCCCAAAAACAAAAGAATGCAATAAGGAAAATTGAAGGGCTTGCAGGTGTAGGTCTTTCCTCACCTACGTAAATTTTAGCGAACATAAAATGGTGAAACAAATGAGGCTGCCTCAACATTTGATTAGGACTGACCAACTCGTTTCACTTGGTTGAGCAGATGGAGCCCGACACAATAGTGTACTGAGCTAAGTTGAGACAAGTCAAGTTCACAAAAAAAGTTCGCTCAATTTACAAATTGGTTTAAAGAACATGCCCAAATAGACTTATATATGGATTAAGAGAATGTCTTACCTATTCGTAAAAAATAGAATGTTAGATCTCAACATGGAGGCAAAATTAAGTACTATGTGACTGCTCTTGACCATACAAAGATCATTATCACCATTCACAGCCCTCTGGTTAGGCAGAGTAGCCCCATTCGGAACAAGGTCGTAAGAAAAGACACAGGCCATGTTTGGCAAACAGCTATTAGCTGTCAACTATTTATATTAGCTGTTAGTTGTTAGCTGTTTGTATTAGCTGTTTGAATTAGTTGTTTATAAAAGAAGTTTTTGATAAAACTAGCTGTTTTTAAAAAAGATATTCAGTAAAATTTCATTTGTGCCCTTATTTCTAAATTACTTTTTAATTAAAAATAATTTTTTCATTTACTAGTTATCTTCTTTTCTTTCCAAAAAGAATTAAATTGATGTCACATGTACAAATTAATTTTATTGATAAAACCTTAATTTGTTACTAGTTGTACATAATTTACATTCTTTTAATCTTTTTTTTTCCTTTTCAACTTGTGTATATCTATCTACACTATAATTATATCTTAAAATATTATTTTATTATTAGCTACATATTTTATTATTATGAATTTAAAGTTATATTTTTGAATGATTTAATCTTGGATAGACTAAATTTAAATAATAAACAACATCAGATATCATTACAGAAAGCTAATGACATATGGTTCAATTTTTTCAAACTCTTGGGTAATTATGTTATTTTCACAAACAACTATTCTCAAAAGGCTAATGAAAATATCCTTTTGAGAAAGAGCTTTTTGGGTTCAAATAATTCTTCCAAATAGTTCTTTAACCAAACATTCTTTTGAGAAAGACTAGTCAAAACAACTAAATCCCCCCTTAAAAAGCTTCTTTTCTCCAAAAAGCTCTTGCAACTAAATACTCCACAGTTGCAAGGGGACACGGGACAGGGTTAAAAAGTAATGGGGTTTAAATTCCTTATTTACAATAGTCATATAGACGGCAGGTATACCACTAGTCAAAGGTGGTTCATTTGTCATCATCGTAATCTTTAGCTTGTTTGAGAAGTGCAGATGCATGCGTGTGGGATGAATACTAAACCTAGGACATAATTAACGAGTTAGGGGAGGCATGATAAAACAATCATTGTTTGGGCATTTTAGCAAAAATTATTAGATTCATATGTGAGTTTGATGCTCTCACATTAGAGCTATCAAATGAAAAATAACTAACCTAACGTAAGTG
This sequence comes from Carnegiea gigantea, assembly GCA_029747015.1. Taxonomy (NCBI): domain Eukaryota; kingdom Viridiplantae; phylum Streptophyta; class Magnoliopsida; order Caryophyllales; family Cactaceae; genus Carnegiea; species Carnegiea gigantea. Next base: position 47,621 of record JAKOGI010000207.1, read on the forward strand.
ATTTGCTCCGACAATGCTTTAATAAACATATATTAAGATGGCCTGGTTTATATCTCTTAACTTTGCCTCTGTTTGGTGTTATTAAGCGAAGTAGTTGTTTCTAGTAATTTATATTGCATTTCCAAACAGGAACTTACGTCTCTTGTATCGTTACACCATAGGATAAAGCAAATCTACTGGCAAAGAAAAGAAAGACAGAGCGCCCCCCCCCCCCTCAAAACCCCCCAAAAAAAAAACAAAAAACACAAAAAAAGGGACAACTTAATTAGCAGAGCAAACACTTGGGATGCCTAGCTTGGGTGATGCCTCGACTACATACCATAAGAGGCTGGCGCAAAAAAACCTTGCAGAAAGGTAAGATCTAGCTAGGTAGTGATTGAGATCGAATATGAGGATGGAAAAGGAGGCACAGGGACTTCGACCAGCCCTTCAAGCATTTGCACAACCATCCGCATTGTGGGTCTTAGGTTTGGATCATATTGGATGCACCACATTGCGACCTCCACCATTCTCTCCAATCTCTGCTTATCACCAAGGGCCTCTGCATCATCCTCCACAAGATTCTCGATTTTCCCTTCTTGGTAACACTCAAAGACTTTATCAGTTAGCAGAATAGCTTCTTCTTCTTCATTTCCTTTAAAGACGTTCCTCCTACAACAAATGATCTCAAGCAACAACACCCCGAAACTATACACATCCACCTTTGCGGTGATAGGCATCGTGTTGAACCACTCAGGGGCCACATATCCTCGTGTCCCTCTAGCCACAGTGTTTGTTTGAGTCTGATCAAGCCTTAACAACTTTGCTAGCCCAAAGTCGGAGATCCGAGCTCTACAGTCATCATCTAGTAGTACGTTTTGTGGCTTAATGTCACAGTGGATGATTTGGGCACTGCAGTCTTCATGCAAATAGAAGAGACCCCGAGCAATTCCTTGGGCTATTTTCAGCCTTTTCTCCCATGCTGGCTTAGGGACAACATAGAGGAAGTCAGAAAGAGTGCCATTACTCATGTATTCATACACAAGTAATCGGTGGTCTTCCTCATCGCAGTATCCAACTAGGCGAACAAGATTTTTATGATGGGTGCGAGCCATGGCATTTACTTCGGCTTTGAACTCCATTTCAGCATCCCGAACTATGCTATTTAGTCTTTTGACAGCAATAGAAGTTTCAGAGCCCGAAGGACCACCCATGATGCCTTTGTAGACCACTCCAAAAGCCCCGCTCCCTATTTCCTCTATGAAGTCATTTGTAGCCTCAATGAGCTCCTTGTGCGTAAAGCTGCGTACACTGTAGCCCTCATTGACTCTGGCTCCACCTATGCCTTGCTTGGATTTCTTATACTTGGCAAAGGCGAAACATCCCAAGAAAAGGAAACCAACCAAAACAATGTTTATGAATCCTGAAATGCCTAATAGGGTAGGCCAAACTCTGTTCTTAGATTTGTCCCTTGGTTTGCTTAAATCACCATTAGTACCTACTTTAATGAAAGTTGTCCTATCCACAGAGGAGTCATTTTTCCCATTCGATAGGGGCAACTTCTTCTTCCAACAATCTCCACCTTCTTTGAAGACAGAAACAGCACAAAAGCAATCTCTGAAACAGGTTTCTCTGCACCAATCTTTGTTAACATTTTCAAAATGCTCATAATCTGATAGGGGCCAATCTACATTTATCAACTCCTTAAAACCAAACTGCTCATCTTGTTGTGATGGTGTTTCTGGGCAGCTCTGGGGGGAAAAATTTGGGTTACAGCCACTTAGCTCGTCCTCAGGATCTAATGGGATGTAACCCGGTGGGCAGGAGCAGTATGGTCTGTCGTCATTTCCAATCGAGCAATAGCTGTTAAAGCCACAAACCCCACTTCCTGCATTGTTAATATATTAAGTACAGTAGGAAGATTCAAAGGTACTTTAAAATATGATAGGATTTTACTTAACAGTTAAATGCATAGTTAATCGAACATTCAGCTCTGAGAATATTGACCTCTAGAAGAACATCAATAGAGACCAAAAGTTGAAAGACGATAGAGAAAAAAACAAGTAACAATAAGAAACAGTAGACAAATAGAGGGGATGGTGATATGAAGCCTTTAAACACAAGCGAAATAATATCAAAAGTTGTCCAAACATACTGAACTGAAGCGGCGAATTATGGCAAAGGAAAATTAAATAGAAAATTAAAAAAAGTATGGGAAGATTAGAACATTTATAAGAAATAAGTTTCCTATTTGACAACAATAGTGTTAGTAAGAGTAAATAAATAGATCGAGTGCAGAGGGCAAAAATATTTGAATTATGAAGATGGAGCCAGTTGTATTAACAAAGCTTTCGAATGCCTTAAATTGTAACCGAAACTAATACATTAACAACCCGAAATTCTGTAAGATGAAGCTCTTGTAAGGATTAAGGATTATGGGGCAGAACGATATGATTTATAACACTTTAAAAGTTTACTGATACCTGTTTGTTGTGTGACTGCCGTGCATATATTTTCCGGAATGAAGGACTTGACAGACCAGCCAGTAGATATGCTGCTTGATGACGACGATTTTGGATAAATATAATGCCTTAAAACTCCATCATATTCAAGAATTACTCTTTGGTAGAGACCTTGTTTGGGTACCTCATCCGAAAACAGTTGACTGAGGATGCTACCATTCTTTGCTACTAGGTACACAAGGCCTGTCTGGTTAAACACCACTTGATACCCCGAACCTTGACTCGATGAAGACAAATAATAGGCTCTGTTCACAGCATCGAACAAAGGATAATCCGTTGTGTATAATCCCAGATTCCCATCTGTTCCTAATTGCATCATAAACCTTCCACTCGAGTGATTCTTTTGCGAAAACTCAGCTATGAGTTGGGCACCCAAATTCAGTATTTGGGTAGGCAAGATCGTATCAGTTGGCTCATCGAAGCTCTGCCACAGGACAGAACCAGCCTGTGTTGTCAGAAGAAAGTTACCAGTGTCGAGCATTGCTCCATAACCAAGTTGCCCGCCATTGTCTCGCAACTTGGCTTGCCATATTTGTTGACCACTTGGGTCAGACAGAACCAAGCCTTTTTCTCTGGTTAGCTCGACCTTTGAGCCCCTTGGAGCAAGATGGTCTCTGTTGGCCGACCAAGTTATGGTCTTTTCCGGGATGGCATCGAACCAGGTGGCTAAGAGGAAGCTTCCAGGTTCGATTTCTTGAACCCAAAAGAAAATTCTTTGGAGGGAGATGCCCAGAATGATAAGGGGTTTGCTCCAGCTGTGATTGATGACCCTGTGGTTACGTTGTTCGAAGATTGAGCAGCGGCGAGGAAGAGGGGGGAAAGAAAAGCATAGAGAAGATAAGGAAATAGAAATGACATCATCGGCAGTATTTGTGAATTGATGAACCTAAGACATGAGTGCTTGGTTGGATGTAGTAGGAGTTCTGCTTTCAAAAGAGGGATATCCACCGTGCATTAATATGATGCTAGCCCCCCAAGAGTGTAGACTACTTCGTTGATTTTTGGGTTGACTTGTCTACCGAATGTTGCGCTCGTCTCATATAAACCCAATCCAGGCGTAGGGCAGGCGAAAAAAATCTGTTTTCACTTAGAACTCACAAAATTCATCATATAACAGAGACAAGTATGGTTAATGAAAATGAGAAAAGTATGGAAGAGACAAGGTAATAGGAATGCCATCATGGGCAGTACTTGTGGATTGATGAATCTAAGAGCATTTTAAATCAGAGTTTTATTTTTTGAAACTCAAATTTATCATATCATAAAATTTTAATTTTTTAAAACTTACATTTCATTATTTCTCAAACTCATGAAATTTTAATTTGAATCATCCAATAAAAATATTTATTATAAACCCATGTTATAGCACACAATATATTTTTTTAATCGTATAAAAATTATATATTAATTCCAAAAAAATAATGAAAAATTAAAAAATGTGGCCCGTGTCATGGACGTCTGACCAATTTCATCACGCGTCACACTTGTTTCATAAGCCAATGAACATTAGACAATTGGCATGTTGGGCCCGTATTTCATGTGTTAACCTTGGACTGCGAATGTTCTAAAAAGTCAAAATTAATAGAATATTGTCGTTGTCTCATAACCCATATCTTACGCACGATGAGACTAAAGTCATTAGGATGACTGATTTTTTGAGTTGTCTTGTTTAATGAATAGGTTCCTCATCTATAACTTTTAATTTATGGAAAATACTTCCTCATACAAGAGACATGAAAAGACTAATTTCATAATCAGTGATTTTTCCAAGATTCTGAAACTAGTAATAATATGTAGGAAAAGTATTTATAGTAAAATATTTATCATTTTTTTCGATGATAATAACTATTGATAAAAATCGACAGACATTTTGCAGAAGTCTGGATCCATCGCTGAAAATTCGAAAGCTCTCGCTAATCCCGGATACCTTAAGGATAATGGTGGCAGCATATGAGCCAAACATTTGTAGTCAGATTATTCGCTAATGGTTGTCGAAGGTAAGCGTTGGGCCTGAAACACGTTAAGAAAACAATGGTATGACGGGAGGTCCTTTTCATTAATCTTTTTTAATTTATTAATTTTATTTTAATTTAATCTATTTTATAAAAAGTTAATGTTTATTTATTTCAGTCAATTTTAATCTATTTTGATCTATCTTTTTTAAAATTTTATTCTCATTAATTTAACTAAACTTAAAAAATAAACTTTGATTAACTTCAATCTATTTTAATCTATTTTAATTTACTTTAATTAATTTTAATAAAAAATATTAATTTTAATTTATTTTAACTTACGTTAATCACTTTTAAAATTTTATCAATTTTAATTTAATAACAAAAAGAATCGACCCGAAGACTTCTAAGTTCATTTGGAAGACTTGGTGGACAGTACAGGTCCACTCTGTTCGTACTAGAACACAGCTGTTGCCACCCACCTTCTATCATCATGTGTTTTGAATCTTGGACTTCCAATTCTGGTGCTGGTTAAACTAAAATTCAAATTTGGACATAGGATTCAGGAACTTAATTTTAAAAAGGGCATCAAACTGCATAAAATAATTATTTAATTTTTACAACAATTAATTTAGAAAAAGACAAATATTAAAGATAGTAAGTTATACTGTTATATATTTAATGAAATAAACACATCTAATCATATTTTAGATAAATTAGTTTGTAATAATCTAAATTTTTGGTGCTATAGCTAAAAGATAATAACTTGTACTTCTCTTTTATTTGTTTTTAATTCTAACTAGTCTTAAACTATGATCATGGTGGGAGAAAATAGGTTGACCGTATTTGCGTTGGGGTCAGTCCATTAATAAAGTACACCTGCTTGAACATTGGTAGGTTGGTTAACAAAATATCAAATTATTAAATGAGCTATTAACGGATCGAACTACTCCAGCCTATTTAACTTGCTCAAGATAGTTGGCCTATAAATGACCCCAGCCGCTATTGACTTTATTTCAATACATGGGTCAACCCACCTAACCTAAAGGGAAATTAATTGTTTTCCCATTCATATATAATATTCATATATCACGGTGAAAAGTTTGAATATTTTTAATATTCTTTTGAAAAATTAGAATTATTTTACTCTTTTATTCACCACTAACAATTTTGAGTAATAACTATGCTGAAATTTTGATTTTGATAACAGAAAAGTAACTCACAGAAAATATGTTTTAAACCCTATGGGTCAACCTACCAAAAAATATTGTCCTAATTTCATTCAAATCTGAAATATACCTTGTCATATTTTACCAAAACTCAAATGCATTCAACCTATTTTAGGGGGTGTTTGGTGAGCAAAAAAGGGTTGGGGACTTGAATACTCAGGTTTCAAGTTTCACTCCCTAATGTTTGGTGATAAATTTGGGAAAAGGAACTTGATACTTGAGGGATCAAGTTCCCTCATAAATCCCTGTAACTTGAACCCTCCTATTATTGGGAGGTTTCAAGTTCTCATCCCCAGGGTTCAATATTGTTGTTGTTATTGTTGTTGTTATTATTATTATTATTATTATTATTATTATTATAATAATAAAAAAATTATTATTATTATACTATAATTATAATAATAATAATTATTACTATAATAATAATTATGATTATTATATGATTATAATTATAATAAAAAATAATTATTATTATACTATAATTATAATAATAATTATTATTACTATAATAATAATAATAATATAATAATAATTATTATTATTATACTATAATAATAATTATTATTATTATAATAATAATAATATAATTATTATTATTGTTATTATTATTATATTATAATTATGATTATTATTATATAATTATAATTATAATAAAAAATAATTATCATTATTATGCTATAATTATAATAATAATAATTATTATTGCTATAATAATAATAATTATAATAATAATAATAATATAATAATTATTATTATTATTATAATATAATAATAATAATTATTATATAATTATAATTATAATAAAAAATAATTATTATTATTATACTATAATTATAATTATTATTATTATTATTACTATAATAATAATTATTATAATTACAATAATTATTATATAATAATTATTAGTATTATTGTAATTATTATTCTTATAGTAATTATTATTGTTATTATAGTAAATATTATTATTATTATAAATATTCATACTTGCATATAATATTTCTAAAATAAAAACAGAGTTATTTTCATTCCAAAACTGCTCACCAAACAGCAAGAAGTGAGACCTAATTCCATTCCAATTTTCACCAAACAACTGGGTTCAGGATTTGATGTGCAATGACTGTTGTCATCTCCTAACGAGCAGTAACTGTTGTAACCGCACACACCACTGCCTGTGTCTTCCATATTTGATGTGCAATGACTGTTGCACTCGCACATCTCAATACCTGTGTCTTCCAGGTCTGATGTGCATATATTTTTCGGCATGAAGGATTTGATGGACCAACCTACTGGTTTAGTACTCAAATGCGCCGATGATGATTTTGGGCGGACGTAATGTCTTAGGATCCCATCATATTCAAGAATTACTCTTTGGTAGAAACCTTCTTTTGGTACACCAGCTGAAAACAGTTCAGTTAAGATGCTACCATTCTTTGTTAGTAGGTACAGAAAGCCTGTCTGGTTAAACACCACTTGATAACCTGAACCTCGAGTCGATGAAGACAAATGTAACGTGTTAACGGAGTGGAACATAGGGAAATTGGTTGGGTATAATCTCAGATTCCCATGTGTTCCTAATTGCATGATAAACTGTTGACCCTATCCTTATGTAATGTAAGGTTTTGATGATAACAAACACAAATGTAATATATGCTTGAGTGTGTTGTTCAAACAGGTTCCAAATATTGTTTGGAATACTTTGAAATTGCTTGGTTAACAATGCTTAAGAACGGATCTTAAGAACAGGTTCTCAAGATCAGTTGATTCAGGAATCCAGAACAGTATGGGAATCAGTTCTGCAAGGTGTTTGGAGCAGCAAGTTGTTTTTCTACAAGATTTCCGGTTGATTCAACAAGAGTCTTGGTTTGTTATAGGTTTTATTTTCTTAGATTCTTATTAATATGCCAATTAGAAAGTCTTGATTTAACACTTACTTAAAATGGTTTTGCTTTTTGAAAATATTTCAGAACATTATCTCAGAACAGTTCTGAAAATAAGGTGTTCAAGGTGTTTTCAAGCCAAAACTGCAAAACTGATTTTTCACGATTTCTTCTCTGATTTTTTGGCTAACGTCTCTGAGATTTTTGAGTAAGATTTTCTGCTGATTATTTAGTCCAAAGAGACTATTTTTGGCTATGAGAAACTTGGGGAGAAGTGCAAGTCTATTTCTAGAGTGCTTTATCCACCAAGTAACAAAATCTCTATTTTTAGAAAATGGTTGAATTTGTGTAGAAAATCATGGGATGATTTACTGAGTTTTTGTGGCTAAAAATAACCGTGTAGCTCAAAGTAGTTAGTGGAAATTTTCAGCTCACACTTTCCACTCCTTGCGGCCCAAGCTTTTTCTTTTTAGAAAATATCTTTCCACTTGGTTTTCTATTTAAGCAAGACTCCATACTCATTTTTTTCATCGGTTTTCACAGCAATATTCCAGAACTTAAGAGTCATATTTTTCAGAGAGAAAACCGACCCAAGTGAGTGAAAGATTGAGCTTTCAAAATTGGCATACTAGGCGCATATTTGTACCTTACACTAGCTTATTGAGAAGCATTCAAAAGTAAGGTGTCCATTTTATTCTCTGCTTTCATAAAATTGAGTTGAGTGTGTCCAAATCAAGGGGATTTTGGACGTGAGATAACTGGTCATAGGGAAGACGGTTACGTGTGTTACAAGTTGTAACAAGGTGTGTTACTATTGTAACGTGTTTAGCCCGTTTAGTGAAGTGTGTAAATCCTACAGGAGGTAGGTCGTGGTCTTTTCACCTCAGTTGGGCTAGAGGTGTTTCCACGTAAAAAATCCTGTATCCATTATTTCTTGTGTTCATTTCTGCTGAGTTTTCGCTACTGAACGTATAAGGAACAGTTTGTGCAAACAGGGTCTAAGTCTGTTTCCCAGAAACCTGCGAAAATTTGACAACACAATTCACCCCCCTCTTGTGTTTGTGTACTCTCATTTCTATCAAGTGGTATCAGAGCAGGTTCTTATTAGAAAGATTAATATCTTGAGAGATCCTAAACATGAGTGCACTACATGGCATGCTTGAGGGACAATCCATAACTCGACCACCATACTTTAATGGTCAACATTATAGTTGGTGGAAGAATAGAATGGAAAACTACATTCAAGCTGAGGACTACGAGTTGTGGATGCTTATCAAGAACGGACCACTCATTCCCACGAAAGTAATTGAAGATGGAAGCACAGTTCACAAAAAGCCCGAGGAGTTCAATACCGATGACTTCAAGATGATGGAGAAAAATGCTTAGGCCAAAAAACTCCTGCATTTTGGTCTTGGTCCGGATGAGTACACTTGCATTTCTGAGTGTAAGTCAGCCAAAAACATATGGGATGCCCTTCAAGTAGCTCATGAAGGCACAAATCAAGTCAAACAATCACGCATTGAGCTACTTATGAGAAAGTACGAACTGTTTGAGATGGGTGATCGTGAAACGGTGATGGACATGTATACCCGTTTCACCCATATAACAAATGAATTAAAATATTTAGGAAAGTCCTTCACCACTGAAGAGTTGGTGAGGAAGATCCTAAGGTTTTTACTTCATTCTTGGGAAGCCAAAGTTATAGCTATTCAAGAGGCCAAGAACATGAAAAAGATCACCTTCGACGAATTGATTGGAAACCTCCAAACCTATAAGCTTAGGAGAAATTCCCAACAACAAGAGGAAATTAAGAAAGACCAGGGAATTACTCTAAAAGTCATGGAGGAGGATAGCTCGGACCTTGATGATGAAGAAATGGCAATGATCACCCGCAAATTCAAGAAGTTTTTTAAGAAGGCCAAGGAGAACACAAAGAAGAAAAACTTCAGCAAGTTCAAGAACAGTGATCGGAAACAGTTCTCAGGGTGTTTCAAATGTGGTAAGCTTGACCACATTGTGAAAAACTGTCCAGTGCTTAAAGAGGAACAAGAGGCCGAACAGTCCAGGAAACAGGGCAGGAAACAGGTTGGGAACAATTCTGCCAGGTGCTTTACAAGGGCAATGCTTCTGGCTTGGGGTGATTCTACCGAGGATGAGAAAGGGACTGAAGAAGAAGATGCTACTGTAGCTCTTATGGCCAGAAGTGACTCTGACTCAGATGATGAGCCTCTGAACAACTTAGCTCAACTTAAGGATAAGGTACGTGGTCTAAATAAAGCAAAACTTGAACAGTTATTATTCACTTTGATGGATGAGTGTGATGCTATTAATTCTGAAAATTGCATGTTAAAGGATGCATGTTCTGAGTTAAAAAGGGATATTAGAGAATTAGAGCATGAAAACAAAATCCTTAAAAGTGAAAAAATTGAAATTGATATGAAGAACATTGTTTTGCATGATGACCTCAATAAGTTCAAAGAGACCTTAAGTATAAAGGAAGAGGCTTTTGCTACTGACTTCACTAAGCTTGAAAATGAGTCCCTTGAACTGAAACAGAAGGTTGAATCCCTGCTTGTTGAGAACAATAAATTGCTTGAAAAATTAAAACAAGTAGAATCAGACCTTGCTACAAACAGGCGCTGGAACAGGTCCTCACAGGCGCTGAATTGGCTGAACACTCACTTTAACCGAGGCAAAAGAGGATTAGGCTTTGTGACTAAGCGTACCATTTACCCTGTTAATAGAAAATATGTGGGATTACCTGAAAATATTGTTTATTTTCATTGTGGTAAAACGGGCATTATCAGTATACTTGTTCTATAAGAAGGTATGTCATGGAAAGCAACTTGATTTATGTGAAGCAAAGTTGGGTTAGAAAAGATGAGCTTCGCATGTCTAAGGAAATGGGACTCAAGTGGACCTGGGTTTTCAAAACTAACCCCTAATTTGTTTTGCAGGCTAAAGTGAGAGGGAACAATCCGGCAAACAACCCAGCAAACAGCCCAGGGAATAACCCAGGAAACAGCCTAGGAAACAACCTAGTAAACAGCCAGCTGTGGTATGTTGATAGCGGATGTTCAAGGCATATGACTGGTGAGAAATCCAACTTTCTCTCACTTACAGCCTCAAAAGGAGGGAGTGTGGCATTTGGGAATGGCAAGTCCGGGACAATTGTCGGAATAGGTAAGATAGGTGAGTCACTCTCCCATTCTATTGACGATGTATATCTTGTAGATGGTTTGAAACATAATTTACTTAGTGTGTCCCAACTGTGTGTTAAAGACAACCTAGTAGTGTTTTCTCCAACACATTGCTTCGTTGTTAATATGAACACAGGAGATGTCGTGTTGAGGGGGAAGCGACACAAAAATGTTTATAAAGTGTGTTTTTCTTCCCTTCCCCAAAATAATCTGACCTGTTTAAGTGTTTTGAATGATAATATTATGCTTTGGCATAAGAGACTAGGTCATATAAGCCTCTCTCTTTTGAACAAATTGGTTTCCAAAGATCTAGTCGTCGGCTTACCTTCCATCAAATACAATGATAGCAAGGTATGTGACGCTTGTGCTAGGGGGAAACAAGTCAGAAATTCTTTTAAATTGAAAAATTGTGTTAGCACTACCCGATCTCTCGAAATGTTTCATGTCGATTTGTGTGGTCCTATGAGGATCACAAGTAGAGGTGGGAAGAGGTATGTACTTGTTGTAGTGGATGACTACTCTCGTTTCACTTGGACTTTGTTTTTGGCTTCTAAAGATGAAACATTTGAAAAATTTCTTACATTTCTTAAAAAGATTAAAAAGAGAGTAGGACACTCATTGGTTTGCCTAAGGTCTGATCATGGTATAGAATTTAAAAATTCGAGCTTTATTAACTATTGTAATGAGCATGGTGTTGATCATAATTTTTCAGCCCCAAGAACACCCCAGCAGAACGGGGTGATAGAGTGTAAAAATTGTACTCTAGAAGACATGACTAGAACAATGCTTATTGCTAGTGGTCTTCCTAGAAACTTTTGGGCAGAAGCTTTGAATACATCATGTTACATTATAAATAGATGCATGATTAGACCTATTCTTAACAAAACTCCTTATGAACTTCTCAAGGGTAGAAAACTTAAGATTATGCATTTGAGAGTATTTGGTTGTATATGTTTTGTGCATAATAATGGGAAGGATGCCTTAGGAAAGTTTGATCCATGGAGTGATGAGGCAATATTTCTTGGTTACTCCTCACACAGTAAGGCATACAAAGTGTTCAATAAGCGAACATTGTGTGTTGAGGAGAGTGTACATGTGCTATTTGATGAAACTAACTCTCTAATTGAGAATGATGCACAGGAAGATGATTACGAACTGGGCCTTGCTAGAAAAGATTTGTTGCTCACACATGAGAAAGGTAAGAATCCTGAGAATGAATCAGGGCCTGGAGCTGTTTCCTTGGAAGGTGGGCAAGGTCTGAACCAGACAGGGGGAAGCACTGCTGAACCCGGTTTGGATCAAAACCAGCCTAATTCTTCTCGAACAGGCTCCAGAATAGGCTTGGGAACAGTTCCTAAACCTGTTTCGCCGAGTATTCCAGCAAGAGTAGAAAGCGTGTCTGTGGACCCACTTACTCCACGACCATGGAAGCACCAAACTCTTGCAGATTCAGATTGGGTCACGACAATGCAAGAGGAGCTTCATCAGTTTGAAAGGAATAAGGTATGGCTCATTTTCTTGGACCCTGTTTGATATCTTGGGCAACCAAGAAACAACATTTAGTTGCCATGTCCACAGCAAAAGCTGAATATGTTGCAGCTGCCTCTTGTTGTACTCAACTGTTGTGGATAAGGCAACAACTCAAAGACTTTTGTATTGACACGGGATGCATTCCTATTTTTTGTGATAATACAAGTGCAATTAATATTTTCAAAAATCCATGTCAACATAAAAGGACTAAACATATTGACATTCGTCACCATTTTTTGAGAGATAATGTTATAAAGGGTTTGATTTCAATGAAGTTTTGCACCACTAATAAACAAATTGCTGATATTTTTACCAAGGCACTAAGCAGAGAGCAATTTGAGAAGAATAGACTTGAACTGGGTTTAATTAAAACAACTTAATCATCTTTTTATTAACCCCCAATGCTTGGTTAGTCAAAACATCTTTCAGGTCAAGCTTGTTAAAATTATTGGTTGCAGTCAAACTTGGTGCTACATTTAACACATGTGTGGAATACAGCGTGTTGACACTCGTTGAGGTCTGATGATATTGTCCTTATTGTCCTATGTTACCGAATAATTGACTTCAAGAACAAGCGCCACGAACAGGTATGACCATTGTTTGTTATACGTATGCAATTCAGGTAGTTAATTCAGTTGTTGAGAATTTTAAATCCTTCACTCTTCTCAAGGCCTGCGCGGCTGGAAGTCTTTATTTTATTTTTTTTGGTTACAAAAACGGCCGACTCCACAGCTCCTGCGTCTACTCACATTACTCTGCCTCTCTCTCTTCCAAAAATCTCTCTCCCGAAAACTCTCTTCTTCTCAAACCCTAAAATCCTAAAACTCTCAAACCTCAGCTCCCTGCTTCAATGACGACTTCCGGCAAGCTCACCATCGGCAAGCGTAGCTCAATCACTGCCCCGGCTCCGGCTTCGAAGCGGTCACACATGGCGTCTCCGCCGGCTGCAGCGTCACTGCCCATGTCAGCCGTCACTGCTCCGGTACTGTTTGGAGGTCCCCAAATAGGGTCCTGTTGAGGATGAACCTGAAGAACCCAGCTCCAAAAAGGCAAAGAAGGCAGCACTCACTACTTCAAAATTGGCCCAATTTCTTCAGAGAAGTGTGGTACGGGGCAAAATTGTGACGGTGACATACTTTCAGGAACAGGGTCTTGAAGTGTTTCTGGACAAGCTCAGGGCCCAGGGGTGGCTGGAACTGTTTGCAAACATCCAACTGGGGTGTTCTGTCCCGGATTTGGCCGAATTTTATGCGAATTGCAATGTCACCAATGCTGTGGTGACCAGTGAAGTTAATGGGAAGCAACTGAAATTCAATGCCAAAGATCTGGGTGCAATTTTGGGTGTTTCTGCTGAAGGTTTTGATGTGTATGTCCGAAAGGACAAGACCGTGCTCGGGACAGCACGGCTGCTGCAATTAACTCAAACACTGAGCTAGCAATCAAGGTTAAAAGCCCCCCCAGTCCGTCAAGAAAGGTGACATGACTTCTCTTCATCAATTGCTCTTTTGGTTCATTATTAAGAATATCATCCCTAAAAGTCAAGGCCGCAATCTTGCAGATGCTATGGATCAATATTTTATTGACCTTATGGATAGAGGAGAGCAAATTAACCTCCCAGCAATCATGATTCGCCATATCTCCAGGATTGCAAACACCTCTAGAGAACATGATCTGGGGTATGGTTTCTTACTGACTCTTGTATTTGAGCACTTTGGGATTTCTCTGCAGAAGAAAGTGGGGGTGTAGACGATTGATGCAATAGGGAGTAGCACTCTAATGGTGTGCGGGTTTAAATTAGTCCGAGGAGACCAAGCAGCTTCGGAACAGGGGCCTCGAACACCCTTTCCCCCTGTTCCTGGTTCTTCCTCCAGTGAGCCTTCTGTTGATGCCTTGCTACTAAATCAATCCCGGTTGGAGACTGAGCTTGCTGAGGTTCAAGCTGCTCTTGCTGAGGAGAAGGCTCTCAATGCCAAGCGCCATGAGGATCTCATGTCGATTCTTTCAACTCTCTCAGCCAAATTCTCTTCTCCTCCTCCCTGAAACAGCTCTACCCCCTGATCTCTTCCCTGTTCTGTCTTCCCTTCTTTTTCCACCTGTTCTCGACAACTGTTTTTTTACTATCTGGTTGTGCTTTGTGACTGACAATGGTTTATGCTAATCTTGGTTGGATCTGCTGTACTGTTGTGCCATGCTTGTCTTCTTGTTGTTATTTGTTTGTGCGTGACTCGGATGGCCAATATCATTAACCTACCATATACTTGAGTGTATCGCAGGTTGTTTTTCCTCCATTACCCAAGTGGTGGTGATTGTAAACACCCTATTTTGACTTGTTTGCCAATATTTGTTTTCGATGATGCCAAAAGGGGGAAGATAGGGATGACCATGTTTGTTTTATTTTGACTTAGGTTGAGTTGACCTTCTTAAATGTTTCGTTGCTTTTGTTTGCTCTTGTGTGACTTGAATATTTGGCACTAACCGATTTTTTCTTATGAATGATCAATATGGTTTTTTTCTTATGAATGGTCAACATGGTCATTTGGTTTGTCATTATCAAAAAGGAGAAAATTATTGACCCTATCCTTATATAATGTAAGGTTTTGATGATAACAAACACAAATGTAATATATGCTTGAGTGTGTTGTTCAAACAGGTTCCAAATATTGTTTGGAATACTTTGAAATTGCTTGGTTAACAATACTTAAGAACAGGTCTTAAGAACAGGTCCTCAAGATCAGTTGATTCAGGAATCCAGAACAGCCTGGGAATCAGTTCTGCAAGGTGTTTGGAGTAGCAAGTTGTTTTTCTACAAGATGTCCGGTTGATTCAACAAGAGTCTTGGTTTGTTATAGATTTTATTTTTTTAGATTCTTGTTAATATGCCAATTAGAAAGTCTTAATTTAACACTTACTTGAAATAATTTTTCTTTTTGAAAATATTTCAGAATACTATCTCAGAACAGTTCTGGAAACAAGGTGTTCAAGGTGTTTTCAAGCCAAAACTGCAAAACTGATTTTTCACGATTTCTTCTCTGATTTTTTGGCTAGCGTCTCTGAGATTTTTGAGCCAGATTTTCTGCTGATTATTTAGTCCAAAGAGACTATTTTTGGCTATGAGAAACTTGGAGAGAAGTGCAAGTCTATTTCTAGAGTGCTTTATCCACCAAGTAACAAAATCTCTATTTTTAGAAAATGGCTGAATTTGTGGAGAAAATTATGGGATGATTTACTAAGTTTTTGTGGCTAAAAATAACCATGTAGCTCAAAGTAGTTAGTGAGAATTTTCAGCTCACACTTTCCACTCCTTGCGGCCCAAGCTTTTTCTTTTTAGAAAACATTTTTCCACTTGGTTTTCTATTTAAGCAAGACTACACACTCATTTTCTTCATCGGTTTTCACAGCAATATTCCAGAACTTAAGAGTCATATTTTCCAGAGAGAAAACCGACCCAAGTGAGTGAAAGATTGAGCTTTCAAAATTGGCATGCTAGGCGCATATTTGTACCTTACCCTAGCTTATTGAGAAGCATTCAAAAGTAAGGTGTCCATCTTATTCTCTGCTTTCATAAAAGTGAATTGAGTGTGTCCAAATCAAGGGGATTTTGGACGTGGGGTAACCGGTCTTAGGGAAGACGGTTACGTGTGTTACAAGTTGTAACAAGGTGTGTTACTATTGTAACGCGTTTAGCCCGTTTAGTGAAGTGTATAAATCCTACAGGAGGTAGGTCGTGGTTTTTTCACCTCAGTTGGGCAAGAGGTGTTTCCATGTAAAAAATCTTGTGTCCATTATTTCTTGTGTTCATTTCCGCTGAGTTTTCGCTACTGGACGTATCAGGAACAGTCTGTGCAAACAGGACCTAAGCTTGTTTCCCAGAAACCTACGAAAATTTGACAACACAATTCACCCCCGTCTTGTGTTTGTGTCCTCTCATTTCTATCATAAACCTCCCTCTTGAGTAATTCAATTCTGAAAACTGGGCGATGAGTTGGGCACCCAGATTGAGTACCTGAGTGGGCATGATTGTATCAGTTGGCTCATCAAAACTCTGCCACAGTATAGACCCAGCCCGCGTTGCAAGCACAAATTTACCAGTATTGAGCATAGCTCCGTAGCTAAGTTGAGCAGCATCATCAAGCAACTTAGCTCGCCATATTTCTTGGCTACTTGGGTCAAACAGAGCCAAGCCTTTTGCAGTAAGCTCCACTTTTGAGCCCCTTGGAGCCAGATGGTTTCTGTTGGCTGACCAAATTATGGTCTTCTCGGGGATCGCCTCGAACCATATGGCTAAGAGGAAGCTTCCAGGCTTAGTTCCTTGGAAGCCGCAAGCAAAGTCTTTAGAGGGAGATGTCCAAAATGATAAGGGGTTTGCGCCAGCTGTGAGTGACGAGCTCATGGTTGTGTTGTTGGAAGATTGAGAGGAGCTGAGTAAGGGAAGGGAAAGAAGAACAAAGATAAAACAATGCAATGAAATTGCCATTAATATTATAAGAAGTTCATTTGAGGTTTAATGATTTGGGGAAAGGGGGGGGGGGGGGAAGGGACAAACGATTGATTCAGATGGATTTCGGATTTAAAAGAGGGCTGCAACTGCAGACCCATAACTCACGCACGGTGAGATTAATTCATTAAGGGTTGCCTGTGATTTTTTGGGTTCTTTTGTCAACTGAATGTGTAAAATTTTATATTCTTATCATTTTTTTTAAAGAGTTTATAGTTCTATTATTAATTATAATTGGAAGCACTAATTTGTTTAAGCAATTGGTACTAAAAAATATCTATATAAACTATTTCATTTTTTGACATAATATTTAGATTGGCAATTAAGTTTTGAGCTCGACACTATTTTTAGCATAATAAGAGAATAACTCTAATATTGGATATTTTTAGGAAAAAAAGAACGAAAAGAGGGAAAAAAAGGTGAAGTGGTTAGTATCCAATGGTGTATATATATATATATGTATGATAATTATACATGTAACTTTAAAGCATGTAAATATATTTATCATATGATAGGGAATTCAAAATTGAAGGTTTTGCCATTGAAGGATTATACATAATTATATATATATATATATATATATATATATATATATATATATATATATATATATATATATATATAAAATATGTCAATTTGTATTGTTGTTAAAAAGATATAAGGATTATTTTAAAGATAAGGTAAGCTTGGATCTCAATTCCTAAATGCTATAAGTTAGTTAGCAATCCTTATGCATGCATTTGTACAATAAATCTCACAATTAAATATAAATGTCCAATGATTCTATTATATTTGTAAAACAAACATTATTATAAAAGGTTTGACACTACCCTATGCACTTTTTCCCCCTCTTTGTTTAGTTGAAAAAATCTAATATAAATTTTGTTCTCTTGACTCTTTATATTTCATGTGAGCAAGGGAAGCATATTTTGTTATTCTTGGCGTGCGTTTAATGTAATGTGGCTTAGAGGCTAGGGAGATGTCTCTTCAAGTTTGGATAAATTATAGGTGTCTCCATTATCATAATTAAAATTACATTTTATATTTGTAATCTTATTTTATTTTAAATTCATAACTATTAAAATAATTTAAGGAAGAAAAAACCATTTAATACTGATACTTGAATGTAGTTAACAAAATTGACGATGGTTAGATTCATTGAATAAAGAATAATTATAAAGAACCAATAGAAAATTGACACTTGTCAAAACACCAACACTCCACTCAACCCATTCAATTATATATATAGATATATATGTATGTATGTATACATGTATGTATATGTGCGTGCGTGTGTGTGTGTGTGTGTGTGTGTGTGTGTATATATATATATATATATATATATATATATATATATATAATTACTGATCTAGTAGTTTTCGACTTAGATGTGACTGATAATTCAAATAAGAATCTTTTTTTATTGAAATCACCTCTAATAAAATCATTAGCGGCCCGAACAACCAATCAGAATCATAATGAGCTGCTAATAGATAGATAATGTGTATCATACATCTAGGAGTGTGTACGCTAACTTGTCATGTAAATATGTTTTTTTAGGTTTGTGTATTGGTCATATAAACAATTTTTAATATGTGGCGTTGGTATGACTTCTAGGAGTTTGTATTCCTAGGTGTATGATATAAGGTTTGGGATAGGATAATAGGCAGTATGATAACATCTATCAACCAAAACTGATAGATATTTTGCAGAAGTCTAGGTGGCCTCTATCACTGAAAATTCAAATCCTAGATTCCTTAGGCTTTGTTTGGATCTTCGAAAATTTGGTGAAGAGAAAAAAATTTAGGAAAACAACTGTTTTTTTGAGTTTAGTTTAGGGAAAATCACAAAGAAAAAAAATATGAAAAAAAATTAGGTGGAAAAATTGTTAGAAACAAGTGAAAAAATTTTCCTCATAAAATTGTGAAGAAATTTTGGAAAATTTTTCCAAAAGAATTCACAACCTCCTCCAAGGTCCCATTGCTTAGATGATATCAATATAATTCAAGTAATTTATTAACATTCAAATTTTTCACCTAAATTCTTGTATTTCTCCTCAATCCAAATAAGGAAAAAAACTCACTTTTTTCCTATCTTTTTTTTCCTTTACATTTTTTATTCTTCAAATTTTTTTTTTCTATTGAATTTTTTAAAGATCAAATGAAGTCTTAGGGGTAACGATGACAGTATACAAACCAAACATTTGTAATCAAATCATTCGCTATTTATAGTGGAAGACAAGTGTTGGGCCTTGAAACAGTTTCAGAAAAGAATGGTTCGAAGACTTTCTAAGCTTGTTTGGAGGACTTGTTGGACAATACAGGCCCACTCTATTCGTACCAAAATATAGCGATTGCCACCTTCTATGCCTCCATCACTATCCGTGAGTCTTGGAATTCCAAATTCTTGTGCTGTTTAAACTAAATTTCAAATTTCGACACAGGATTTGGGACCTTAATTTAAATTTCATTTCGTACGATGCAGGACTTACAAACTGATCAGACACATTTCGGTACGTATAAGTTACGAAAGCTATATTAATTAAGTTAATTTAATTCATATGCTAATTGTCATATGACTATTCTTGTAAAGTTTTTTTTGGGGGTATTAAAAGGGAGTACACAAGTTAATGTAGATGAAATTTCAATTAAAATCTTTGGTAATAATTCTAAGAGATCTTCGCGGTTAAATTAACCAACGTTTATCTTACTTAATATGCAATTTGGAATGATGGCTTATCCATAGAAAAGGGGAAGGAAAAAAAAAATGGGGGAGGGACTAGGGAGTATTTGATGATCATCCTTGAACTAGAGTATCTCAATCTATGTATAAACGATTGAAGCTTGAAGACAATGAAGAATATTGCTGTGATCATATGAAATCAGAGTGAAGAATCAGGAAGAGAGAGAAAGTAATTTGGCTTATTTATTCCATCCATCATAACTAATACATCACCTCATAGTAGACTTATACTAGCTGGAAGAAAATATCCTGAACAACCATCTAACAACGATGACAACTCAATAATAGCTAACTAACTCTGTTAGAGAGAGATAATACAACAAACAACAACACCACCACCTCTCAGTGTGGGTCCCGCCTTTGCGGGGTTTGGGAGATCCAGATGTAGGCAGTCTTACCCCTATCGGTATCCCTACCCGTATGGAGGTTGATTCCAAGAGACCCACAAAAATATGATTTTGAGAAAACAATTTACGGAAGAGAGAGATAATAGAATATGTATAATATTTTTCACTCCACCTCAAGTTGAGTGTTGGAAGAGGCTGCAAACACCCAAGTTGGAGAGAAGATACTGATGTTGAGCTACTGGCAGAGACTTGGTAAAGACATCTGCCAGCTACTCCTGACTACGCACATAAGCTGGCTTGATCCTTTTAGATGTAAGTTTATCACGAATGTAATGGAATCCATCTCAATATGTTTTATGCGCTCATGGAAAATCGAATTTGCAGAGATATGCAGTGCTGCCTGCTTGTCACAGAAGAGAGTACCAGGGGTAAGATCCATCACACCAAGATCTTTGAATAGCACTAGCAACCAAATGATCTCACAGCATGTAGATGCCATAGCTCGATACTCAACTTCTGCTGAGGAACGGGCTACAACAGTTTGTTGCTTCACTCTCTATGAAATAGGTGAAGAACCAAGTAAGATACAGAAGCCTGTAGTAGATTTCCTAAAGTCACAACAACTGCCCCAATCGGAGTCACAGAAGCCTATCATACTGAAATTGGCAGAACTAAACAGTAAGATACCCTGCCCAAGTATGCCTTTGAGGTATCTAACCACATGTTTAGCAGCAGGTAGATGCTCCTCGGTGGGTTCATGCATAAATTGACTTAGCACTTGAACAGCAAATGCTATATCCGGCCTAGTTATGGCAAGATAAATGAGCTTACCAACTAGCCTTCTAAACACATCAGGACTGGCAAGTCTTTTCCCTTCGTAATTTGTGAGTTTGAGATAAGAACCCATTGGTAGTTGCAGTGGTTTTGAATTGATCATATACGTTTCCTCTAATAAGTCCATAGTTTACTTCCTTTGACAAATGTAGATGCCTTTACTGGACCTTGCAATCTGCAACCCCAAAAGGTATTTTAGATCTCCTAAATCCTTCATATGAAACTGTGTATGAAGGTAGTTCTTAATACTAGTCAGTGCTACGGGGTTATTCCTAGCAAGGATCATGTCATCCACATAGATGAGTATGGCCAAAAATGAACCATTAGCTTCCTTCTTCGTAAATAAGGTATAATCTGCCTTAGATTGCTGAAAGCCACATGATAGAAGAGCTGATGACAACTTGGTAAACCATTATTTTGGAACTTACTTAAGTCCATATAGAGACTTAAGTAATTTGCACACCTTTTGACCATGTTTAGGCTTGTATACTCCCCCTTTCCAGGTGCTTAAATGAGTAATTTCACACCCATAACTAGTATATCCTTGAGGTAAAGACATGAACACTTCCTCCTCAAGGTCATCATAAGAAAGTACTAGACACATCCATCTGAGTAATGTGCCACTGTTTCATATCAGCTACAGCCAATAAGGCTCGGACAATGTTTATTTTAGCCACTGGAGCAAATGTCTCATCATAATCCACTCCATATTACTGACTGTAGCCTTGAGCCATCAGTCTAGCTTTATAGTTATCAATAGAACCAGCTGATTTAAACTTTGTTCTGTATATCCATTTCCAACCCATTACCAACTAGCAAAGGTATCACTTCCCAGGTATTGTTATTCTCTAATGCTCTTAACTCCAAATTCATGGCTGGACACCATTTGATGTCCTGCACAGCTGTAGAAAAGTGCGCAGGGTCTGTGTGATTAGCTATTGCAGTCAAATATGCCCTGTAATCAGGAGAAATATTCTCATAATTCAAATTATCTCAAATAGGAAATCTGATAGTAATCACGGTAACATAATCATTCAGCCAAGTAGGACTCCTAGTAACTCTGAAGGAAGTTCTAAGTGATGCAGAGGGCCCATCTTGAACTAGTGACGGCTGAGGAGAATGAGAAGTATCACTGTCAAAAGCTGCTGGATCATCGTGATGAACTGTAGTGTGAACTGGCTGCATCTCTTCAATATGGTGTGAGTCATGCTGAATTGTATTTTCAACCTCCTCCTACACTTGAGGTGAGATGGCTTTGGGAAGACAAGGAGGTGAGGATATTTGTATTTATCCAACCTTGATTCCCTAAAAGGAAAGACATGTTCATGAAATACAACATCCCTGGATACAAACGCCTTGTTAGTTATAAAATTCAAAAGCTTGTATCCTTTTTGTGTTGATGGATAGCCAAGAAACAAATAAGAAACTCCTCTCGGCTGAAATTTATCACCAGTTTTGGTTGGATTTGATGCAAAGGCCAAACAACCAAAAACTTTCATATGCTGATAGTGAGGTCCTTTTGTAGCAACTTCTCATATGGAGTCTGATTTTGTAAAATTCTAGTAGGTAATCTGTTGATAATATAGGTTGCAGTCAACAAACGGTTACCCCAATATTTCAAAGGTAGATTAGCCTGAAATCTGAGGGCTCTTGAAATTTTCAACAAGTGCCTGTGCTTTCTTTCCACACAACCATTTTGTTAAGGCCTGTCTACACACGAGGTGTGATGTACTATCCCATTATTTGCAAAGAAAGTTTGACACTCAGAGGTATCAAACTCTAATGCATTATCTGATCTCACAATTTTGACTTGATGACCAAACTGATTAGAAGCATAATGGTAGAACACTTGAAGAGTAGCAAAAGCTTGAGATTTATACTTCAACAGATAACTCCAAGTAGCCCTTGTGCAGTCATCAACTATAGTCAAAAAATATCTATATTGATTGTGAGTACACAGTCTATATGGACCCCATATGTCCATATGAATCAAAACAAAAGGTATTTGGCAACTATTGTCATCCGAGGAAAAAGATAAGTGTGTATGCTTTGCTAAAGGACAAGTAACACAAATTGATGAATCCAACCTACTTGGATTTACATTTATTCTAGGCACATGACTCAACCTAGAAAAAGGAATATGACCAAGCCTATGATGCCACAGATTTGCATCATTCTTATAGACATGATCAGTTTGTCCACACATTGTCTTAATATAAGCTTGGTGGTCATTGCTGTCTTCACATAACATGACTGCCCTTTGTGGAGTTACTCTTTGCTCAGCTAACTTTATCATACAATCTTTTATCTCAGTCTGTGTAAGATTCAGCAAGTAATATAAACCCTTGGTTTCGCTACCAATCCCCTTGACTTGATAAGTTGCACAATCCTGTATAAGACAAAACTCATCATAGAAAACAACTCTGAAGTTGCTGTTTTTCGCCATTTTGGACACTGATAGCAAGTTATACTTGAACTTAGGCACACATAGCACATTCTTAAGCACTGTGTGACCAATCAAAGTAATATTGCCTAAACCAACCTTCAGCAGTCTGAGCATTAGGTAAACTAACATAACAGTCAGTTTTTAAGCTCTTGAGCTCTTTGTATAGAGAAGTATCCATAGCAATATGGTCTGTTGCTCTAGTATCAAGTGTCCAATTGGTATCATGACATACAGCCGACAGGACAGTGACATTACCAGCAAAATTCATATCAATTTCTTCATCAGTCTCTAAGCTGAACTTGGTTCTAGTGATGCATCCTGAACCAGCAAGTGATGGAGGAAGCAGCTTGAGAAGCTGCTCCACCTGGTGTGCAGTAAGTGTAGGTCCTTGATTTTGACTTGATTTAGTATTTTGGATCTTAACCTGAGTTGCTTCTTTCCAGCTTGAGGCTTCTTCTCTTGGTCTAAAGTTTCTTTGACCTTCAAAGGCCCTTCGACCTTGAGACTGAGGCTCATAGTCTCTTCTTTGAGGTTGTTGGGGCTGTTTCTTTGATCTTGGGTGCCGTGAAGGAAAACCAATCACATACCAACACTTATCATATGCATGACCTTTATTCCTACACCCGGAACATCTCATATCAGTGTTTTTGCTCAGTAATGCTGAAGATTCAGAAGAAAACTTCAGTCCTTCTAAAACTTGTCTCTACTGTTCCTCTTGTTGTAGCATGCCACATATTACTTCCACTGATGGCAATTGACTCATTAGTAAGATCTGGCTCCTCTGAGCCTGATATATATCATCCAAGCCATTCAAAAACTAGAACAATCGATGTTCAGCTAGTTGTTTATTAAGGCAGGCCAGAAATTGAACCAAATCATCAGCAATTGTGGTTATATAGGGAAGTTCATTCATGGACTCCAGTTATTCCCATACCGACTTCATCCTAGTATAGTAATCACTAACACTTTGACCATCCTACTTTGGAGAATACGTTTCCTTGTTCAAATGATATCCTTGACCCATTTGCAATAGTAAACCTCTTCTCTAACTGAGTCCATATCTCAACAGCAGTTTTTACATGTAATATTGATCTAGCAATTGAATCTGAGACATTGTTCATAAGCCAAGCTCTTACCAGATTGTTGTGGGCCTCCCACTAATCTACTTTCTGAGGATCATGCACTGATTTGATTATGTTGCCTTGCACAAATGCTAATTTCCTCTTTGTTGACAGATTGATTTCCATTGATCTTCTCCGGGATCTGTAATTGGATGAACCTGTAAGCTTCTCACTTAGATCAATAGTATTGGGACCATCTGATGGGTGAATGAAAAGAGGATTTTGCAGATCAAGGTTGTTGATGTTTCGATTTGCACTCATTATACCAAAGCAAGCTCTATAAACTCAAATCAGTTCTGAATCGGATATTGATATAAGCCGAATTTCATCATTGATACAACACAATCAATAGTGTGGTTGATGATTCAAACAACCAATCAAAAATTTTATGTGAGATGTAGAATTCAGAAATGAATTGAATCGATGAAAGCTCTGATTTGATATAGATTCTGCTCTGATACCACGAAGACAGTGAAGAAGATTGCTGTGATGACATGAAATCAGGGTGAAGAATCAGGAACAGAGAGAAAGTAATTTGCCTTCCTTATTCCATTCATCATGACTAATACATCACCTCATAGCAGACTTATATTGGCTAGAAGAAAATATCCTGAACAACCATCTAACAACCATGACAGCTCAGCAATAGCTAACTAACTCTGTTACAGAGATAATAGAATATGTATAATATTCTTCAAAGCTTGAACGAATGACTTCAATCTAATCATTCCACCCCACATCTCTTTTTGTTATGGCTATATTTGACAAAATAAGCTGTTTAGTTAACAAATAGCGGTTTAGAAAGCGGATATTAACTCAGGTGGAGGATAGTAGTTTTAATTTAGCTGTTAACGGATAGCTGTTTAGGTGAATGGTTGAAGCAAATGTTTTTGATAAATTTACCTATTAGGTTAGCTGATTAATCTAAGTTGACATAAAAAGATATAGATAATTTTCAAAGATAAATTTTTCAAAAAGTATTTTTTGGCCAAAAAAATATAAAACGCTAATTTTGAATGCCAAAAGCCAATACTATTAGCTTTTTAAAAACGCTACTTGAAATGTTAAACGTTACTTTTAATGCTAGTATAAACACTAAGTTATCGAATACTAAAAATTAATTGATTATTATATTGAAAACATTCAAATATAAATCAAAGGAAAAGATTACCATAACTGCATTCAGGCAGTTAAAGAGTGGCATCCTCTACTGTAGACTTGAGGCAGCATTACAACTGCACTTAGTTCCAGTTTTGTAAGGAGACAAATTTTTGTCATTTTATTACGTACGTTTGCCAACTCAACACCTTGTTTTGAGTTTGGTGTATATAAAAAGATTGTAATGAAGATGCTCTTTAATAAAAGTAAAACAGGATGGGATACAAATAAGATTAGGATCTTATTCCTAATTAAAACAGCCAATCAGATACTTGCTCAAATAGTTCGCCCCATCGAGCAACTAGATAGATTAGTTCGGCCTCTCACCAGGGCGTTATATTATTAAATCGGCTATTTTTGGCATTCAACAAAACAAATACAACTGGAAAATATGAAGTTTAGGAAAATGTGGAAAATCATGTGGAATGCAACCGTCCCCGCATGTTGGAAAGTTTTAGCTGGGAAAATATTTCACAATGTCCTACCATTGGGTAATAATAGGCATAAAAGACAAGTAGGATATGATTATAAATGTCCAATCTATTACGAGGAAGAAACGGTGCACCTCTTGTTCAAAAACTGTTGGTTATTCAAACTTATGTGGTGGGCGTCCCAATTGAGAATTATTATACATGTGAACCCCTTGGTCCTTAGGAAGATTGGATTTATAGTTGGATAATTCTACTCAATGCTAGAGAGCGTCATAACAAGCAACGAGTAAATATGTTCATCGCAATAATGTGAAGTACCTACAAATTTTGCTATCAAATAGTATTTCGAGAAGTAACTGTAACTCCCTCTACTTTAATGACTACATTGCACAACAATTTTCGTATAATTCTTGATTCACATCTATTGCTTGGATCTCAACGCCCTTCCCTTCCAAGAGCTATCGTTAGGAGCATGGGCATTAGCACCGTAGTTTGAGGACACAGATAGCACCCCTCAAATCATTATCAAAGTTGGTGGAAATTGGAGGTTGGAACAACATTGGGCAAGGCTAGATATACTAGTCATGTGCAATAATGTCCCCATTAGACAGTACCATGAGAGACTACGATGCCAATCAAAATTGGTGACAAAAGTTCTAGCAATTGAGAAAGCTCTGACATCAGCTGCACAAAGCCATTGGAGATCTACAGAAATTGGGACGGACATTTCTACTCTCATCAAATCCACACATCAAAACACGGACGTCTCAATAGAAATTTCAGTAGTTATAGAATAATGTATTAAGTTTAGAGAAGCATTTACAATATATTTAAAAGAGTGGATAAAATGCATATTCGGGGAGCGAGTGCTACAGCTATACAAGTCAGGAGAAAGCATTTCTAACATATGTTGCATGGACCCACAGACCCCGAAAAAAAAAAAAAGAGAGAGAGAGAGAGAGATGCTCTTTGTGATGGCAGCATAGAAAGCATTCTGAACTTTCTCTTCATCTCTTAGTTTTTTTCATCAGTTTTCTCTCCAAAATATTCCCAGCTTGTTCAAGTCTAACACTATTTAGAGGTTAATGGCTTTGCCAGATAGATTCTCCAGTATAGAATTGTTCAATTTCTTCTTTTTTCCCTTTACGGATTTTATTTTTTAGAAATTGAACCAAAAGAATGGCCTACTTGACATGGATGAGTCAAAATTATGGTCCGAGAATGCTGACTTTTAAAACCAAGCCAACTATAGAAATAAAAGTTAGAATTATTCTCCTTCCGATGCAAGGATTAAGTAAGATAATATGTCAATGTCCAAAATTATAGGTACTTAATGAACAATGTTGTTTTCACTATTCAAATTTATTTTATTGGTTAAGTAATTTTTGTATTTGTTGATTTTTTTTTAATAAGATTTATGCATGTGTCATTTGTTCATATGTAAATAAATGTCTATCAATGACATTTCTAAGTAATTGATTACGAAGAAGATGAAGAGGCCTAACATAATGTATAAAAAAAATAAAACATGAATTGTATGTAGCTAAAGACAAAATGAATTAGACATAGTTAATATCTTAACCAATAGAATTAATACACTTGGCAAAAGCACATGAAATATAATCACTTAACTTAAGATATAACTATATAGATATAGATAAACAGATAGATAGACAGATAGATAGATAGATAGAAGATGGAATCGTAAATGCTAGAATATGAAGACTCGTCAAGCCATCGAGCCAGTAATTTTCTATACGTTCATAAATTTTCTGTTCAACAGTTTCTATAACTAATACGAAAATAATGTTTTCCATAGATTCCCACCGCCAAGGAAACAATGCAAGGCTTAGGATAGTAAGATTTTATGCATATGCAGGCCGATAACTTTAGATCACCAAATAAAGATAGATATGACTCACCATTTGTTAGTGTTTGAATTTACATTGCTGTCAAAAAATTGGACAACAAATTGCAGGATGCTAGGACAGAGCTTAAGGCTGAAGTGAACTCCATAGCCAATACTCATAACAAGAATCTAGTCCATGCAATTGGATTTTGTGAGGACTGAGGAGGAGCACGTACTGCTTACTTGTATACGATTACATGAGCAATGAGACTCTATTTGACTTACTGGATCCAATCCCAAGATCGAACTGGAAGCTGTTATCACGTCTATTACTCAACCCATTGAGTTTAGAATGCTTTTCTGTGAGGTTTTTTTTTTTTTTGGGGGGTCAAAATGAAAACTCAACACATTTATTACTCAAAATTGTCAGTATTTAATGAAAAAACACAGTAATTGTAATTTCTCAAAAGAATATTAAAAATATTCAAACTTTTCATTATGATTTATAAACGTTATACATAGATGGGCAAAGAGCTCATTTGGGTTAGGAGGATTGACCTGTATATTGAAATAAAGTCAATGACGAGTCAGGTCATTTATGTGATGACTATCTTCAACATGTTAAATAGGTTAGAGCAGTTCGATCTATTAATAACTCATTTAATAATTCGATATTTTTGTTAGCTAACCTGCCAACGTCCAATTATGTATACTTTATTAATGGATCGACTCTAATATGAATATAGTCGGCCCATTTCTACCGCTAGGATCATAGTTTCAGACCGGTTAGAATCGAAAGCGAATAAAAGGAAGTTAGAGAAGTACAAAATATTATGTTTTAGTTATAACATCAAAAATTTAAATTATTACAAAGTCATTTATTTAAAATATAATTAGACATATTGGGTTCACAAATCTATAATGGCATGTTATTTTGGAAGGCTGCTATCATTTAATTTATTTAAAATATCATTTTTCTGAAGATTAGATAGCTATTTTACACATCTTCATACCCTTTTTTAAAGTTTTTCGTTTGTAAGGTGTGTATAATGTTATTTTGAAAGGCTAATATCATTTAATTTATAAAGCGATGTAATAACTATATAATGCCTATTTAAACTATTCAATATAATGAATAATCACTATTGTTAAGAGAGGTAAATTACAGAAATTTCAAATTATAAGGATATAATGTTCAGATCTCGTAGATGGATTCAGATCGAATTTAACTCGCTGATTTGCATGTTTTTCGTGTTCAATTTGTTTTGAATTTGGATCCAAAAAATCGTGTTCAAAACTCTCAATTTTCGGATAGATTTGAATCAGATTTTTAATTAAATCAGTTTTTACTCACAATCTATTGCCTGTCTCAAGCTGATTTTTGCTTTTCTAGAGGGACCCCACACTGTCTTATCGTAAAAGCTCCACATTAATGAGTTATTGGTTACGTTTGACAATGTGGTCTCATTTTTTTCTCTGTTTTGTCGCTCAGTCCTCTCCCCCAGGCCGACCACCGCCCTCATGCCGCTCTCTTGCGCCGGCAATGGGATTATATGAAATAAGGACAACATTTGGTAGACAAAAGTCAATGAAGTCAACTCAAAAACCAACGAAGTAGTCTACACTCTTGTGCGTCTACCATCATATTTATGCACCGTGGATGTCCCTCTTTTGAAAGCAAAACTCCTGCTTCGTCCACCCAATCACCCATGCCTTCAGTAATTTTGTCCTCTTAGGTTCCTCAATCCATCAAATACTGCCCATGATGTCATTTCTATTTCCTTATCTTCTCTGTGCTTTTCTTCCCCCCCCCCCCTTACTCACCTCTGCTCAATCTTCAAACAACGTAACCACAGGGTCATCAATCACAGCTGGAGCAGACCCCTCATCATTCTAGGCATCTCCCTCCAAAGAATTTTCTTTTGGGTTCCAAGAAATCGAGCCTGGAAGCTTCCTCTTAGCCACCTGGTTCGATGCCATCCCGGAAAAGACCATAACTTGGTCGGCCAACAGAGACCATCTTGCTCCAAGGGGCTCAAAGGTCGAGCTAACCAGAGAAAAAGGCTTGGTTCTGTCTGACCCAAGTGGTCAACAAATATGGCAAGCCAAGTTGCGAGGCAATGGCGGGCAACTTGGCTATGGAGCGATGCTCGACGCTGGTAACTTTGTTCTGACAACACAGGCTGGTTCTGTCCTGTGGCAGAGCTTTGATGAGCCAACTGATACAATCTTGCCTACCCAAATACTGAATTTGGGTGCCCAACTCATAGCTCAGTTTTCGCAAAAGAATTACTCGAGTGGAAGGTTTATGATGCAATTAGGAACAGATGGGAATTTGGGATTATACACAACGAATTATCCTTTGTTCGATGCTGCAAACACAGCCTATGTGTCTTCATCGATTCAAGGCTCGGGGTACCAAGTGGTGTTTAACAAGACAGGCCATGTGTACCTAGTTGCAAAGAATGGTAGCATCCTCAGTCAACTGTCTTCAGATGTGGTACCCAAACAAGGTTTCTACCAAAGAGTAATTCTTGAATATGATGGAGTTTTAAGGCATTATATTTACCGAAGATCGTCGCCGTCAAGCAGCAGATCAACTGGCTGGTCCACCAACTTGTTCATTCCGGAAAATGTCTGCACGGCAGACCTACAACTAACAGGTGGCGGTGTGTGTGGTTACAACAGCTACTGCTCAATAGGAAACGACAAGGGACCATACTGCTCCTGCCCACCAGGCTACTCCCTTTTGGATCCTAATGATGAGATGGGTGGTTGTGACCAGAACCTCCCTTCACGAAGTTGCGAACAGCAAAAGAATGGGTTTGATTTGAGAGTATTTCAAAATGTGGACTGGCCACTGGATGATTACAACCACTTTGAAAATGTAACCCAAGATTGGTGCAGGGAAGATTGCTGCGAGGATTGCAACTGTGCTGTTGCAGTTTTCAAAGAAGGGAATTGTTGGAAGAAGAAGATGCCCCTATCAGGTGGGAGAAATGATACCTCTCTTGAGCAGACGACTTTCATAAAGGTGGCGATCAATGTTCCTCGGCGTGCATCGGTTTCAGATGCCAGAAAAGGTTAGTTGATGCTCTAAAGCATAAGTCATTGCGAGATATGACTCTTCTTTTGTTTTTTATTTCGTTCACTTGATTCTGCAGTGAGTGCTATTGTCCTTCCTGTGATAGCTCTGCTGATAGTATCTGCTCTCATTACTGCCATCATTAAAAGCATTAGGAAGAAAAGGATGCGCATTGGATGTTAGGAATGTCACACATAAGTAAAGAAGTCCCACATTGGGAGTTTGAAAAGAAAGGTCATGGTATATAAGTCAAGTTATCTATTTCTCCTATTGCCAATTGGTTTTAGGATGAAATCTCACTTGGGCTTGTTACCATGGACCTTGGTTGAAGTGGGCTTCTTCCTTGGATCTTTTGAAGAATTTAAGTCTTGCATGATAAAGAAGTTTGATATGTCAGACTTGGGTTTGTTGCATTATTTTCTTGGGCTTGAGGTAAATCAAAATGATTTGAATTATTTATGCCATACTAGACCTGACATTACATTCTCTGTAAGTGTATTGTCAAGATTTATGCATAGCCCATCACTGCATCATCTCGGGGCAGCAAAGAGAGTTCTTCGCTATGTGGCTGGAACTATTGATTTTGGAATTTGGTACTCAAAGGTATCAAGATTTGGATTATATGGGTTTTCTGATAGTGATTGGGCAGGGTGCTTAGAGGATAGAAAAAGCACCTCTGGCTGCATGTTTTCTCTTGGTTCTGGTGCTATTTCATGGAGTTCTAAGAAACAAGATATTGTGGTTTTGTCTTCATGAGAAGCAGAATATGTTGCTGTTACAGGAGCTGCTTGTCAAGCTGTCTGGCTACGAAGATTACTAGCTGATTGTCTTCAAGTTCAAGAAGGTGCTACTATGATATTCTGTGACAACAAAGCAACGATTGCCATGACCAAGAATCCAGCGTTTCACAGCAGAACAAAGCATATAGACATTCGTTACCATTTCATTCGAACTCTGGTTGCAAATGAAGAAATAACTCTGAGCTATTGCAGCACACACGAACAGATTGCAGACATTCTCACAAAATCGCTTCCACGAGCTAAGCATGAATTCTTCAGATTAAAGATGGGTGTGACAAGCTTTGAAGCAAGGGGGAGTGTTGATATGCTTCAAAATAGTGACTAGTTATCTTTTTCTATTTTTAGAGTTTGTTTACTAGGTCAAAGTAAGTTGGTATTTTCTGTTGAGAGAAAATCTGAGTTAGTGGGTCATTACGTCTAAATTAGTGTGTTAGTGGCTGGATTTTAGGAGGTTAGTTTCTCATTGAAAGGCTTTTAAATATGATGCTAATTCAGTGAAAAGTTGCTGTTGTGAGCTTTCCCAGTAAAGAATAGTCAAATTCTTTTGTTTGCATTCTTTAATATTTGCTCTTTACCCAACATTAGTGGTATCAGAGCCGATGGTGCATTCGGCTAGGCGACAAAGGCGTGGCATGGTGAACCCCATGAATGAGCTTGGTGAAATTACACGCAGGTGTTGATCGAGCGGTAATACGTGTGCTGCAGCGTGGCTCGGTGGTGTGGATAAGCTCTTGATGGTAGTGGCTTGACACCTTGGTAAAGGCTTCCGCTCAAGGGGGAGTTTGTGCATTGATGTGGTGTGAAAGAGACTCATGTGTGAGGGGGAGATTGTTGGGAATGTCACACATAAGTAAAGAAGTCCCACATCGGGAGTTTGAAAAGAAGGGTCATAGTATATAAGTCAAATGGGCTACTTCTCCTATTGCCAATTGGTTTTAGGATGGAACCTCACTTGGGCTTGTTACCATGGACCTTGGTTGAAGTGGACTCCTTCCTTGGATCTCCCCAACAATGGAGCAGATTCAGGTACGTAGATGTTCATTGCAATAGCAATTGTTCCTGACGTCGATTAGGCCCTCTTTTGAGCGGCAATGGATTATGCACGCACGGCCTTCAAGATTATCATGACATTAGGCTGTAAATGAGTCATTTAGGCTATGTTTGTATCGGTCTGTTGAGGTTGGGTCCACAGGTTGTAGGTTACGTTTGACTCGATGATTTTTACTGGCATATGATACAGGTGAAGCAGAGAGCACGGAGTCATGCCTTAAGTTCAACCTCAGCACAATAAGTAGTGCTACAAATGACTTCTCCACTTCCAACAAACTTGGACAAGGTGGTTTTGGTGCAGTATACAAGGTAAGGTGGCAAAAACAATGTTTAATCACATAGCTTTATCAAGAACTATAGGTGTCTCAAGTTCAAACATTGGCACATGACATTTACAGGATAGGCTTCCAAATGGACGACATGTCGCTGTTAAGAGGCTCATTGCTCGTTCTGTGCGTAGGGAAGAGGAATTCAAGAATGAAGTGCGGTTGGTCGCCAGACTTCATCACAAGAATCTAATCAAGCTTATTGGTTTCTGCGTAGGGGGAACTGAGCGCATTCTAGTTTATGAATTGGGAATCAACGGAAGCCTGGATCGCTTTTTATTTGGTACTTTCCCTCCCTCCTACCTTTAAATTTTCCATCATAAAGGAGCTAGAGGAACTCTCACAATAGAGGGGTAAATGTATCCCTCTGTATGAGGCTAGCTCTAGTTGATATCTCTTCATGAATGTTTTGTTGAGCAACAAAACAGATACAATGAGACGCGAGCCCACAAATTGGGAAATTCGTCGCAATATAATAGAAGGAATAGCAAGGGGCATGTTGTATCTACACGAAGGATCCCAATTGAGGATTATTCATCGTGACCTAAAAGCTGGCAATATTTTGTTAGATGAATTCATGAATCCAAAAATTTCAGATTTTGGGACGGCAAGACTTTTCGTTGAAGACCAAGAAACAGCTTCCAAGATTGTTGGTACCTAGTAAGTATCATCTTTACAACTATTCCACAATTTTGTGCACATACTTGTAGGTACTGGGTCAACAATCTGGGAAGCTGATACTTTTACAGTGGTTACATGGCTCCAGAGTATGCAAAGCATGGAAAAATATCCACAAAGATCGACGTTTTCAGCTTTGGTGTCTTACTGCTAGAAATTACATGCGGGAAGAGAATCAATTTATCCAAAGAACCAGGCCATATTGATCACCTGCTGAGTGAGGTGAACATAGATTCCACTCTATAACTATCTGCAAATTCTTAAAGACAAGAAAAAAACTGTTCTTATGAATGGATTCACCAAAACGAAAGATTTCCATTTTATAATAGTAATAGTGATATTAAAGCCATTAAAGCCATTAAACCTCATTTTTAACGATCCCTTGGGCTATTACACAATGATAATAACAATTTCTCCCAGTGTGAGTCCTGCTATTATCAGTTACCTATCTTGTGCAGGCATGGATATGCCGGACAGCAGGAAAGGTGTTGGAGTTGATAGATCCAATATTCCTAAAGGCAAGTGGTAAAATAATGGACATAACACAATGTGTTCACATCGGATTACTCTGTGTCCAAGAAAATGCGGAATACAGGCCCTCCATGCATTCAGTCATGCTAATGCTTGAGGGTTCTTCACAGAGCCTTCCACTTCTCTTAAAACCGGCATATTTCATGGACACTAGAGATTATCAAGCTAGTTCTTTTCCTGTGATGGAACTGGATCAGACCGAGTCACAACTCAACTTATCAAATCCAGGATCGCTTCGGAAGACACATCTATTGTCCTCCATTTATGAGATTTCCATCACCCAACCATTTCCTGAACCTCGATAAATGAAACACAAATTCTCCCATAAGACCATCGTCATCTGAACTTCGTCCCCTTAGATGCAACTATCTACTTAATGTATAACCACTTTAGCAAGTATTCCGACGAAAATGAAGAGACTTTCAATAATATTTCCCCCCTTTTTCCTGCAACTCAGGCACAAAGACAAAATAGGTGGGAATTAAGCACTAATATTTTTTCCCAACAATTTCTTCAGGTATGTTAGCTGAGCACGGCACCCATTGTTAGCTTTCAGAGATAATACCCTGGGTCCACGATAATTTTGCAATTGTGGTCTGATATTCAACAAGTACTGTTGTGCTAGAATTTGAAATGTTTGGATACACGGATTCATCTCACCAAAATACCACCCGATTTGGTGTTTCACTGAATAATGAACAAAGACCCTTGTTGAAGACAAGTCCATAAGCGAGGAGTATCATATCGCAAAGATACTAGTTCTTTGAGCCTTAATGAAAAAATAAAACAAACTAAACAAACTAAAAATGAAGCTCTAACTTCATCTCTGAACCTATTTCATGAGAACACAACTGTCTCAAACATATGGCAAAAGAAGGTGGTGATAGCATATTTACACACATATCTAAAAAGGGGAGGACAACTAATGTATAATTGCATAGTTTGGCAATGTCACCGTGGCCAATCACCTTTGCCATTCCTGCATGCTTCGTAATTGGATGATGATTGCCGCTCCAATACTTGCCACCATCAGATCATATGCACATATAAAGGTGTGAATAGGCAGGGTCCTGTAGGACTACATAGCAAAAGAGATCCGAAAGCAGAGACACAAAAGCATGACCTAACCATCGACATACCATTACGCCAAAAGAGACCACTTCCTAGTAATGAAGCCAGGCATGGATGGTGGTGGCCGTATCAGAAGGCTCTGAATGAATGCTACCATCTGTGCACAGTGAAATGCAATCTCATTATAGAGCATTTATCATTTGTTCAGTGCAAGGTTAATAAGACAGGATGAGATAACAGGCATCATGCTCCCGAACCATCCTTGATTTAGCTTCTATGGGGTTTTGCATTGAATATCATTTCAGATTTTGAATGGTTAGTAGTCAAGTTTTTCTTTCTTTTTTTTTTTAAAAAAAAAAAATATTCATAAGCGGGGCACTAGGCCGCTATCTCAAAGCAACCCAGTGGGGAGGCCACAACTAGCCCAACGGCGTGAGCAGGATAGGTGTCAAATTGCCTTGGACAAGCCTGGCCCATCTGCCCCACAATTTGCTCACACGGAAATATAAT
This sequence comes from Carnegiea gigantea, assembly GCA_029747015.1. Taxonomy (NCBI): domain Eukaryota; kingdom Viridiplantae; phylum Streptophyta; class Magnoliopsida; order Caryophyllales; family Cactaceae; genus Carnegiea; species Carnegiea gigantea. The sequence goes on from JAKOGI010000207.1 coordinate 83,384, forward strand.
GCCTCCCCCAAGGCTTGAAACCTGGTGAGAGTATGGAACATGGTGGTGGAAATCAAGTAGGCGACTACCTCTTCGGCAGGTTAGTAGTCAAGTAGCCACATATAGTGAAGAGGGGCACACCCCCCCCCCCCCAAAAAAAAAGAAAAGTTGTGATATCCAACATCCCTACCAAAAGAAACTAGAAAAGTAAGTCTGCTGCTCGATCTTAAGAGTTTTAGAGATATTCCGAAGGATTTGCTCGAGTCTATGCATACACAATCCCAAGGGATCGCTATAACTTTAGGAAAAAAACACATACACGAAAGCAAGAAGCTCCTTAATTAGAAAATTGAAAGTACTCACCACGACAAGCGCAAGGCACATAATACTGAACCCAGGGAAAGAAAAGGGCGCCTCTTCAGACAAAAATACAGCTGGAAAATAATTGAAGCTGTTAATTCCTATGCAGAGCTCATGATAAGGAAGTTCCTACAAACAAGTTGCTCCTTACCTGTAAGTGGTGTGAAAACCAGGGGAGATATTACATTTGCAAATGAACATATGCCTGAGATACAGCCTTGAGCCTTTCCCTACTTGGAAAAGAAAACGGGGCACACTCAGGGCAGCTCATATCATCAAAACCAAGATACTTATTAATACCAGTGGCTATTTCGATTGCATTCATCAGACTTGTCTAAGAAAATCACCTGCTCACTTGGTCCGACTTGTTTGGAGGCAATGCTTCTCAACTAGACACGACAATCACAAAACATCTGGTGAATGATCAGTAATGCAGAAAGACTTCAAAACAATCAAAACACCGCAATGACTTACACATGGATGTGCAAAAACAATCAAGATGGAGAACATACCAGCAACATAGGGTACCTGTAATTTATATCGCATGCCAAATAAGTACAGAACATGATGGTCAAAACACTTAGCAAATAATAGTACATAATCATGAAAAATAAGAACAAAGAATAAGCATTGCACAGCCAATTAATCAAGACGCAAGGAATTAAGATTACCCATGAAGACCACGCAATGCTGTAAAGAAACATCTGCACGAAGGAACCAAACAGGTGAAATGAGCTTTATAGTTATACCGGTGCAGCAGTGTAATGTCACGGGATGAACAAAGTTCTTACATGGGCACAACTAAAAAGAAGTCCTAGTGAGAGCAACCTCTCTTCTCCAACAGCAGGCACAAGCAGAGGCATTATTAGTAGCTGCAGGGTTTGCTTTACAATCCCAATTAGCAATATGCAGCAAAAAATTTCCAGAAACACAGAATAATGATTACAATACAAGATGAAATGAGTAGAATACACTGGGGGACCAACCTGAGATGCAGTGCCTGCAACTCCCACAATCACCATCAAGTCAGCAAACTGATCTTTATTAAAGCGAAAACGGGCCTTTAAGTAATACTGCACATCAGATCAGGAGACTACCATAGTCAGCAGTCAATCAAAAGAGTGAAATGATGATGTAAAAAAGAGGAGAGCATGTGGGGAAAAGGGTGTCATGCATACCATCAATGCAGTGTTAAGGCCTACATCTCCAAGATTGGCGAAAAAAGCAACCAAAGCGGCTTGTGAAAATGCAGAGCTGTAAATTCCAAACACCCCCAAAAATAAGTTAAAATTTTTAGAGAGAAAATAAGAGATTGAATAGGGTTTAATCATAATATAGTAAATGACGCATGAGTAGATTGAAAGAGACCTAGTTTTTAACAAGGAAATCATATCGGAAGGAGAAGGGAGGCCTTTAAACAAGTGTTTGATCCCAGAAGAAACCCTATTCAATTCCGAAACATCATCATGACGTTGAATTAATTTAGTATGAAGAGAGAGATTCGGCTCTTTAATGGATTCGGGGAGGAAGATCTTCATGTATAAGGCCGCAAGCAGCGCCATTGCGGCAGAAACCTAGTTGAATCAACAGAGAATTAATCAATGAATTAGTCCAATTAAAATCATGAAGCCGTATTATCATCGATGAATAAATTAAAGGGGATAGAAATGGAAGTGGAACCTGGAAAGTAGAGGGAGTGGAGAGGAAACGAGTGGAGAGGTTGCCGCAGACGAAGGCGCAGGAGCTGATTCCAGATAGCACTCCAAACACCGACGCTCTTCTTCTCTCTCCCACTTTGTCTGCCTGAAAATCATGTCCAAACACAGACGAAGGCGCAGAAGAAATTCAATCGTAGCGCAGCGTGGGATTTGGAACGGCCATTGATGTCCAACACCTCATCGGCTTGGCATGCCCAATGGCAACTACTAGCTAGTACTTAACTACTTGTTCAGTACTTCACTTGTTATATGGCAACTGTTAATGTCATAGCCATTATTTTCTCAGCTCGACACGGACATAAGTTCAACTCGATCGGATCTATTGTCTAACTTTACTATATAGTAGTCTCTGTAGTATTAGACACAATTGTCTAACAAGATGATTTTGTCTTTATTAAAAAAAGTATTTTCACAATTATAGGACTCTTTAGTTATATATGTTTGTGTTTAATTTCATAACTACTTATGTTATTTAATGATGATAATTTATATTTCATATTTCGTACATTTGTCTTTTTATATTTGATGTTAATAGAATTTATGTTTGACGTAATGAGTATTAATTGGTTGAGTATGAACGTCGGTATTGTCCAATATTAATAAAATACAAAGAATATGAAGGTGGGTGTTGTCCCATATTGATAAAATTAAAAGGCTTGAGCATGTATATAAGCTTATGAGGACTCAATCCATCATCAATTAGTTTTAGATTAGATTCTCATTTGATCTTATATGCATGACTCTTTATTGAAGGTTCAATTGGTATGAAAAAACTAAGATAACATTGGATAGTATCATTTTGACTTTGAATATTTAATTTTCCAAAATTGACAATTCGCTTTCCCACTAGTATAAGCTTGAAATATTTAAGAGAACAGTATTTTTCATATTAAGATTTAGCCTGTAAAACATGTTAGATGAACATCAGTTACGAATATAATGGTTTGTTGCATGATTGTTCCTAAAGATTTTTACAAACATGTTGTCTTACTCTGTGGATGAAGCACTCTCTTTTTTTTTCCGATTATTATTAAGCCAAACGGCCCACATAGAAGAACACAACAAACAATTGAAGCACTATAATATAAATCAAACAGCTCAGAAACTAAATCTAGATCTATGCTCAATGTTTAGCTATAAACTCCTCATCCTTGGCAATGTGAGACAATAACCATCACCTATGAGGACACCCGCAATCTGGGACTATTCATCCACTAAAGCAAAAGAAAATCATAAAGGGGTAAAAGAGACCTATAGTTCCAAGCAAGTACATCAGCTACTTCGTTCACTCGTCTTTGTGTGCCATTTTTCTAAAGCCCATCCACTATTATACTACCACCTTGGATGGAGCACTCTTTATTAATAATCTTTTTGCTTTACTAGCTGATAAAAAAAATAAAAAAAAATTTGAGCGTGCACTGCTTTTTTGCTTCCAAATTCCAAGGCCAGCTGCCATAAGAAGGCAAGCCAAAAACTAAAAACATGTAAATAAAATTATAAGCATTTATTTTTCATATATATATATATATATATATATATATATATGTAAATCTCTAAATTAAAGCATGTATGCTTGATGTATACTTTGATGTGATGACTATTATACAACAACAGCAGCATCATCTTTCAGTGTGTGTTTTGCTTTCACGAAGTTGGAGAAGATTCAGATGTACGCTCGTAATGACTATTTATGTTTGATGTAATGAGCATTTATGTTATGTTCAATTATATCATTTTGAATGGGAACATTTAGTTACGAGTTTAGATTTAGATTATTCATACGTACTAGCATGAGTAATTGTGCATATGACAATAAAGCAGGGTAAAGCTAGAGAAAGTTAAATGGCTACCACTTACCACATAGGCATAGGCAATACAGTGAACGCTGCCTTCACAAAGCATGGAAGTGAGAGTTTTGAGGACGTAATATGCATAGAAGAAACTAGTAGTCCTCTCATAAGCTAATATCCCTGCATTCCGATAACTAATTCCATTAGTATATTGAGAAGAAGAGGATGCAGAGTAATTAAGAAATTACCATATAGTTAATTATATAACAATATACCTAAAGGGAGAATGGTGAGAGTCATGGGGACAGTTAGCAAAGCCTTTCTTCCGTATAAGTCCGAAAGGTTGCCTATCAAAGGCATCATCACCAGCGTTCCTGCCCCTATCATCTGCCATCCATTATTTTCATCTGCACATCAATACTACTCTTCCTACCTCGCTTAGCTTCAACATATATATGCAAATTAAAACCCACAAAATGATCTCAAAATTTGATTTAACAAAAGAGGAGATAGTAAATTATGTGGGCGATGGGATTAATTAAGTTTACTGATATATATGATATTTAGTTGAAAATAATTAATTGTCAATTATATGTGAATCTGTGAATGGGTATAAGTTGGAAGTTGCTTGGGCAAAATTCCAAAAGAGGACATCATCAAGGCCAAGCAAGCAAAGGGAGGAGCCTCAAAAGAAGATGGATGCGGAAGTGGATTCCGAAAAAGAAGCTCACATTAATACCTAACGGGGCTCCTAAAGCTTTGGAGGACAATGAACAGTTGGCATCTCTATATAAGCAAGCTCTTTTGAGTCATCCGAACAGCAACATGTTAGAAGCCCCTAATGGTAATCTTGAGGTTGTGGGAAATGAAATTCATGAGGGACTTTCGGATAATACTAAAACGACTTTCGGATAATAGTAAGACAATTACTCAGCCCTTAAATGATGCTCACAATCGCCCGATTTTTGTTGGAAAGTTCCCTTCTCAGGCACCAAGTTGTGGATCCTCTATGGAAGATGATGAGGAGACTAACAGTTCTTTGAGCCCATTTGATAGTGCCCTCGAGATGGGCATTCAACTTCATGAGAAGAAGGAGATGACTAAACGTTCTAACAAAGGTAAGAATAGCAGCAACAGGAACTCAAGGTCAATTCATGATTCGCCCACCCTTACTAAATAGCAAAAGAAGCTTTAGATGTTGGGACAAGGCTCGATATTTCTGTCATTGGAGATAAGAACCCGGCAATTAAAAGGATCACAAGAAGTTTGAGAAAGAAAATAGAAAATAAAGAGCAAGTTTGTGATTCATGAGCTCAGTAGGATGGAGACTCGGATGTTGTATGTAATTATGGCTAGTTGTTGTTTGAGCTTTTCTATCTAAATGTGTAGTCTCTAGGATGCAGCAGTTGTCTTCTTGTTAGCTATGTAGTGACTGTATTATGCTTTCTTTTTTTTAATAAGGGTTATGCTCAACCAATAATCTAAAAAAAAATGTGAAAAATGGGATGCATAAATAAGATGGTCCATTAACTCCCTATTCATTGATAATTTAATGGGGCACTGAAGTCCAAGCAAAGGGTCTATGGACGTCCAAATGTCAAGCCCAACAGAGTTTTGAACTTGTCATACCTTAAACGTTTTTTTAATAATCTTTCCACCAATATTCGAACCGTTGTATTCATTTTAAAGAAACACATTCTTATAATTTGAAATTTTGAATTGAAGTTTATACGAGTGTATGTATTAAAAAATAATATGTTTGGTTGTTTAAATTTCTTTTTCCTACTTTAGTTTGGGACCTTTAATTAGTTAAAGCTTTAGTTGAGCATTACATGCAATCTTAACTTTAGGTTCGACAAGTAATTTATGTAACCATAACTTGTCAACATATTATAATATTCTTCATTCCTTGGCTCACCAATCATTAGGATGTATATTGGCCTACAGAGATCACACGTTTGTTTTATTTTTGTTTTATATTTTTAAGAAGCATGTGGTGTTTCTGAAGGTTATCTAACAACAATTCGTTGTTTTGTTGCCATATGTATGATCAAAATTAAATCATGAAAATCATCCAGATAGTGACACCTATAAATTTAAGTGGAAGTCATGCAGATTGTGAGTGTGACAAAATTCAATTGTAGAGGCCGTTGTCATAGGGATTGTGACTTGTAATAAATCTAAATCCACAAATATCTTTTTAAATTATACTATGTCCATATTTTGATGCCTAAATTATTCACAATATATGCCCCTCATGTCTCTCCTTTTTCTTAGGCTGCTCGGAATGGAAAGTCCTATAGTAATTCACTAGCTTTGCAGCACATTTCTTTGTTAAAATGCAAAATAGAAAATCTGTTTTACTGTTTTATCCCTCAATTGATGATGGAGATTGATACATATATAGAGAGAGAGACAGTGCGACACCCTAATAACACATATACAATAAATTCTATTAAAATAAGATGATTATCATTTTAAGATTTTTTTTATATGACATGAATATACTACTTAACTTTTTTCTTTCATGTATTATATACTCCGTAATTACATTAATCTAAGATTATCGGCCGTACATACGCGTCATACAACCTCATGTTATTAGTTTACAGTATTACAAAAAGAAAAATTAAATAATCAATTAGCCATGGTTCTCTCTAGTACACCCCCGCCCCAAAAAGGGCAAAGAAGAAAAGAAAAGAAAAGAAAAGAATGGCCCAGATTGTCACCTATTTGGTCTTTGTTGGCTAAGATTCCAGGGAGAGCAACTTTGAGTGCTCGGTGGGTACATAGCGGGGGGAGGGAGCATCTGTACGTCATATCGATCGATATGTTTCATTTGCTAATAGCACCACCAATATATTACTAATTAATTAACTTTATATGAAAGCAAATCATGGGTTATCACTTTAAACCGTCTCAAAAAGCACACGTATACAGCAACTGGGCCAGTAAAAAAGAACTAGCAATAAGTATACATCAAGGAATCGTTCAAATAGGTTACAGTAGTTAACTGGCTAGAAATAAAAGGCATCTGTTTGCCGCGTTCAAATTTGGGTATAAATTATACTACATCTTAAGCTCTGCAAATTCAAACCTATTATAAAACCGTTTATCTTTTACGGATTTATCATATAAGATCTTTTATGCCACGCTTTGGTAATGATAAATTCAAGTTATAGCTGCTCAAATTTTTGTAATATGTGATGATGAGATTTGTGCTTATTTTTGAGTTGCTTACGAATTTTTTTTAAAGAAAAAAAATATATCTTTCATAAAGATGTATATAGTGCTATTTATAGGTAGAAAGATGGTAATACCTTTGCATGAAGAGTAAGAAATCATATCATTTTTTAAATCAGTTAAATGAAGTGTAGAAAGTACAATAACATATAATGGAGAATTAGCAGATTGAATTTAAGAGTTAATATATGTAATTAGTCTCTCAATCTTCATTAATTATCATAACACGCTTAATTCTGCATACCATATAGGCATACAGCATGCGTAAAGCATGAAAATACCAACGCAATAGAGGTTGGATCACACATGATTTCAATGAATTGAAAAAGAAAAGACTAATCTCATGATTATAATTCCTTCTTATTCAAAAATTAATAATAACAACAATTATGAAACACACCCTTGTCTGACGAAACCAATCACAAAGTACGCACACATGTTTTGTCTAACAAATTAATTAATATCCCTTTTTAATATTTACGTGATGGGATTTATAATAAATGTTTATCCTCATAACTCCGTTAAAAAAAAAAAATAAAAGGTTAAAGAAAGAGAAACAAAAATATCCAAAGGTTAGTGGAGGAGGTTAAGTACAGCAGTAGTGGGGATGAAGAAGTGGAAGTACTGCGTATTAACAGAGGTACATACCGCATGTTGGAAGCCGGTGAGATAGATGGCAAGGGAGCACTCGTCCTGACCAGGGCACAGCGCGGACATGGTGACGTCGGTGATCGCCGGAATCACCATGAACGTCGAGAAGTTGTACAGAAATATCGTCATCAAAAGGTGGCTCAGCCCATAATTACCACCTTCGGTCACTGCTTCTCTAGTCACCTCCTCATCTTCCATCTTCTCTCTGTGTGTCTGTCTTCTCCCCGAGGCTTTGGAAACTAATTAAGCAATAATTAAAAGTTTAAGAGGAAAGACAAAAAGAAGTGGAGTGCACTTCACTTCACTCAATAATAAGTAGGAGGACCATCCGATCTCATACGTATATCCCGCAATAGCGCGCTACACAGGCTTGCAGAGAGAGACATGCGCGCACTGGTGCTTTGATGCTTGCTCCCTTGATTGCTTCTTCCTTTCAACTTTCCAACATAAAAGTACTACTACTTGTACCTTTTTTTTTTTTTCGTTTCTTTTCTTTCCTAGTAACTCTCTTTACTTGGCTTAATCACCGACGCTAATGCTCTCTAACGAACAATTGTCAATGACAAAAAAATTGTCTGTCCAAATTTCATATTAAAGTGACATAATATATAAGATTGTCATTATTACATATATTATATATATGTTTATAGTCCCCTTGGTATTGCTTCTAATCAATCTCATAGGATGCTAACATATGAAACATGCATCCCAAAATTAAATATTTATATATATGTAGGTTATTGATTGTTTGGAATAATGAATAACACAATGACCTAACGCTATCGAAAGATATGTCCACCCTTCTTCCCTAAATTCTTGTAAACATTTGGAGAAAAGGGGGTTCTATTAATTATTTTATTAACTATATTTAAAACTTATTCTCATTTAACTAACTTCTGTCAATCTATATACATACTGGTTCAAGTCGTATGTCGACAATCGTTCTCTATAAATTTCATATTTGAGTCCTGTGAATGTAGAAAATTTATATTTAAAAAATTTTATCTTTTTATAGGTCAATATTAACTCAATTTGGTAAAATAAAGGCTCATATATACCTCAAAAATCTTCAAATTTGTCTATATTTTTTTAAAAATATATGACAATATTCACTTGAATTTGCTTTGCTAATAAACAAGCCAGTGTCAAAAGGCGTGTGATCGTGAGAGATGCTTTCTTTGGAAGTTAACCGTCAATGTCTATGGGGTTTCGTTGGGCTGATCCCTAAAGGCGTGTTTGGTTGAATTACGCTTTGAAGCGTGCAAGTTTGATTCATTAGTCATCGCTCATCGATCATGCCAAACACTCTTGTCTGTCATGTGAGAGTTGCCGGCCCAAAAACCTCAGTTCTTTAATGTTTAGGCATTGGGCCAGTTAGGCTGGCCCGCTTTTGGATTTGGGTTACTCTTTGAGGGAAATAATCCTGGTCCAAAAGTTATCAGATACTGGGCTTTTGCAGTGCAAATTCATGTCAGCTTTGTAAAGCTGATGCGCCATGCCCAGTTCATCAAGTGACCTGATTTCACACGTTTAGCCCCATCAAGTGCCTGGATGAAAATGCTATCAAGGTTGATTCAGAGGGGGGGGGGGGGGGGAAGAGGAAATGCTATATCTATCAAGTTATCCCTTCCTTTTTAAACTGTTCACTAAGTTTTTCCTTTTTTTCTCAATGTCACTGTGTTTAGTATTTTGAAAAATATGGAACCTCAATTTTTTTGCAATATTGCATCAGGTAGTCTGTTTTTTTTTTTTTTTTTTTGCGGACCCTCTAATCTACCACCTCTAAGAACTAGTTACCCTGACTACTCATGGCATGGTTTTGACGAAATACTAGATATAGTGGCAGTGAGTTGTCAAACATCGTGTAAACGTTATTGTTGAACCTAGGATAAATGTTTGAATCTAAATCGTATTTATTTATGTTACCCTATATGCTTTTCTTTGAGTTGGAATGGAAAAGAAAAGGCAGTTGAAAAACCCCAGTAAAAGTGCAGATTTATGTGGAATGCTGTAACAAAAGTCAGGAAGACTCAGGAAGTGGATGATATACTTTAGACTAAATCCTTTGCCTTCCCCCCCCCCCCCCCCCTCTTCAACAGAATAGGCTTAGGTTGCACGTGAACATCTCGTAGAGTTCTTTCTCTTTCTTTGTTGCCTTTCGTACGAGTCAAAGGAAGCCAGTGTCCTCGATACGATGCAACCCCAACTAATTACCTTCATTCTTAGTCGTACTATAGCTTCGTGGGGAGGGTCTACGTGGATGATGTCCCGTACAGTGTTATCTCCCACGCTTCAGGCCATATGTTGCAATTCGATGATAACTCAATACCCCTCCCCCCTCCGCCGTCCTTTGCTATACAAGAAAAGTACTTGCACTATTATCATACCATGAGTATATTTCAAGAATTAAACTAGACTTTTTTTACTTTCGTTTTCTTTAAAAAAAAGGGGCCTCTTGGACATTTTCCTGCCAACTAAGATGACATCCTTGTTAAAATTAGCAAGTTAGTTAAGTAATTTCTCTAGAGAAACTAACCAGAACTATTAAAACTTTAACAAAAACATAATATGGTGGATCTTAAAGGATGTCATATTGACTTAGTTAAGCTCAGTACATACACATTTATTAGTATTTATTAACTCATTTTGTGTATGCAAAAAGCATTTTAATTATTTGTGGATGAGTATTGATCAGTTAATTGATATACTAATCGTGACTATTGATATACGAGGAGGAGCTTCTAGTGGACTACTAATTGGAGGAGTTCGGGAATGCGGATGCCGATCCGCTCATTGGTGGCATCACCAAGGGGCGTGGCTGCTGAGGTTGGGAGGCCCAGTGGGCGTAGTATGTGACGTGTTTGTGGTTGAGGAAGGTGTACCTCAAGTCTACGGTAGTACCGTAAGCCTGGAGTGCTGGAGATTATACTATGTGATATATTACTTTTTTAAATAGAAAATGGGAATGCTTATTCAATTAACTAGTAACTACATCACAAATATCATGAGCAACCAAATCAGAGATAACATTTGGAACCTCATCCAACCAAACTCGAATGGTCGAGTCAAAGGGTTGGAAGTGCGCTATGGGGTGTGCCACCCTATTTCCCGTTCTCTTAACATGATTGAAAGAACAAAAATCAAAATGACTAGCTACATGTAAAATGTGGAGGGGCGATTTGGAGGGCAGCTATAAACCAAAACGTGGAATGTGTGGAGCCGGAATATGTGGAAGCCAAGCAAATGGGCTATGGAGCAAGCGTTGGGTTGGAGCATGGTGTTTCTTCCGTTATTATGAAGGGACATTGTAATAGTCTTATCTTGAAGCTAAAGAACGCAAGAATGCCCAAATAATGAGTTAGGCCTTCTAATTCAGATTATACTATGTGATATTACTACTAATAATACAACATATTATTTAATTTAATGATTTATTAAGACAGCCACCCAGCTATGTGTGACCTGTTATGGTACAGACAAAACATCTCTCTGAACTCTTCAATGCAGGCCGGCTAGCTGGGCCGGCTAATCTAGCTGCTCAAGCTAATTATTAGTCGTTAATTATATAAGAGAAACCATTTTTTAAGACGTTCCTTGGTAACGGTTCAAAACTGACAGATCACGTGATGGATGAACATACATCTTTTTGCAATGCATATTCGATTCATCAACATTATTGGCTTTTAGTAGCCAGGGAGTGCTCTGCTTTTCATTTGCCGCCAAATTAAGTTAATTAGCTTTCCAACTGTGTCTTTCATCATTAATTCATCGTTTAATTTTATATTTTAATCACCATTTCAGTAGAAATTAGTTTCAAATTAAGGATTCCATTGAATAAAACAAGTGGTGCTCTTGTTTTATTTCCTCAAATATGCCCCAAAAAAAAGCTGCACCTGAAATTTAATGTATACAAGCTTGAATTTTAACCTTGAACTTTGAAGATATTACGGAAAGAATGATAAATTATTATAACTCGTGAGTGTTCAAGGTGAAGATTGGAGACTTACAATGCAGTTTGGTTGGACATTAAGGGTCGGTTTTTTTCACGGGTAAAATTTGGCTCTCACCCTCGTGTCATTGTTTTCCAATCTGTTTCATTAATGACCGCTACTTAAATATAAATATCATTCATTCTCACTACTTCTCATTGTTGCCTACTCTCTCCCACTTCGTCTCATTCCCTCCAACTTCCTCTCACATCTTAATGTCAATAGTTCACTTCAATCTTTCTCTCAATCCGTTTCATTCTTTTATGCTCCTGCAAGAAAAATATTATTCTTTCTACCCCATTTCATTCCTTCTTATTCCATTCTGCTCCTTTCCCTTTCATATCCACTCCATCTCTACGAAAAGAACCAGCCTTAAATCGATTGAATGGATGGCGAGTGGGGCTGTTAAGCAAGCAACTTAATCAAAAATAGAGGTTTGAGATGTGTGAATTGCATAGGCCCTCACGGCTGTATTTTTCTCTCCCTTTAATGTGTCAAGTACCTCCAATTTATACATACACGATATGCATGGCGGCACGATGTAAACCTAGCTTGGCCCTCAAGCTTCTAAATCTCTAGATAGAAAAGGAAGTTAAACGTAAATAAAATTCTATCGTAATAATAAATCTAGTTTATTTTCTAATACTCCCCCTCAAGTTGGAGTATGTAGATCGAGAATGCCCAACTTGTCATTTAGAAAGTGAAACTGGTCCTTGTCAAGAGCCTTGGTAAATAGATCTGCAGGTTGTTGTTTGGTTCCAATGTGAGCGAGCATGAGTAGACCCGCTTCAAGTTTTTCTTGAACAAAGTGACAGTCGATTTCGATGTGCTTGGTTCTCTTGCGGAACACGGGATTGCGTGCAATATGAAGTGCTACTTCGCTGTCACAATAGAGCTTCATAGGCAAAGGAAAGATCCCCAAAGAGGCGAGGTCTACTCACTCCATTCTACTCTTTTCCATTCTTCTCCCTTGTTCTAATTCCTTCCCAATTTTGCCATATATATGTGTGTGTGTGTGTGTGTGTGTGTGTGTGTGTGTGTGTATGTATATGTATATGTATATATACATATATATATACATATACATATATATATATATATATATATATATATATATTGTGTGTGTGTGTGTGTATGTTGTATATATATATATATATAATATATATATATATATATATATATATATATATATATATATATATATGTGTGTGTGTGTGTGTGTGTGTATATATATATATGTATGTATCTCTTTCTCTTTCTCTCTCTCTCTCTCCATATATATATATATTATATATATATATATATATATATGTGTGTGTGTGTGTGTGTGTGTGTGTGTGTGTGTGTGTGTGTGTATATATATGTATATATATATATATATATATATATATATATATATATATATATATATATATATCCAAATTTATTTCATTCATTTCCACCCCATTTATTTCTTTCTATTCTATATTTGCTTCCTTTCTATGGAAAAAAAAAGGCCTTTAGACTATTAGTGCTTTAATATCCTTTTTTAAAATTTTAAAAGAAAGGTTCATAAAATAAATGGGAAGCTGCCGCCTAACATACAAGTTAAGAAGGGGCTTCTTGAACATGCCAAAAAAAAATCTTAGGGAGTGTCTGGTCGGGTAAAAATTATTTTTTCGAAAATAATTTTCTTATTTTACGATATTTGCTTAAACAAGAAGGGAAAATTTGTTTTTAGGGGAATGTTATTTTCTCTAGAATGAAGAAAAATATTTTCACGTTGCATATAGAGTAAATTGATTTTACGTTTCTTGGGCTTTCATACGGTCTCACGCTCTTTCTCTCTTTTGGATCTATTTCCCTAACATATAGTTCGAAGATTAAGACAGTGACAAATATGGTTTGAAGATTAAGGTAGCATATTCTGACGTCGGTGAATCTGACGATTATGATTTCATCGAAATCCAAAATGCTCTGTAATTTGTTGCTAAGGTTAAGAAGATAGAGAATTTCACAAGATTTTTCCTCTTCTTTATTTGATTCTTACTCGATCGAAGGTGAAAATTTGATAATGTTGTAAGCATCAATTATAGGCAGTAGATAAGATCAAAAAAATTGACAAATATGCATATTGTCACAACTTTTATCTATATAACATCACTATTGTAATATAATTTCCAAAATAAAAAAATATAATTTTTCATTTTTCTAAATTTATTGCTTATTTTTTGTGTTTCATTAATGTGCCTCTTTTTAGCTTTTCTGTTAATTTTTTTGCTAATCAAATTCGTTTTCCAAAAAATTTATTTTTTTTTTACTAAACAACTGAAAATATGTGCAAAAAAATCAATTTACATAAAAAATTATTTTATATGAAAAATTATTTTCTAGGAATGATTTTTAACCCTCTCTAACGCACCCGTAAGTGAAATTTTATTCCATAACGTTCGGCAACAAAATGAAAGAAACCCCAAAATAATGTGAGCGTGGTATGACGTGGATGGGCAGATAGGGGATTATTAGTGGGGGCAGAGTAGGCGAGTTTGATGCCACACCATGGGTCCGCTGGGAGAGGAGAATGGTCAGTTTCTTCTTTGTTGGCAACTTTGGCACGTCTGATCCACCAGCTCGACTGGCCAAGTAGTGCACTATTATTGCTGCCCCCTGCCGCTGTTGTTTGTTTAAGAGTTAAGCATTCGTACAAACTCTTCAACTCTTTGTATTAATTTTTTTTTATTTATTTTTGATCACATATTAAGAATCTATTCTTTTCATTTATTTTTTTAATTTATCAACTTCAACTTATTTTAATTAACTTTAATTAATTTTAATTCATTTCAATACAAAAATATTAACTTTAACCCACTTTAACCTAGTTCAACCCACCTCCTTTAAATTTTTATTCTCATTAATTTTACTAACTTTAAAAATATACCAACTTCAACCAACTTCAATTTACTGCAACTCACTTAAAAAAAAAATATCAATTTCAATCAATTTCAACCCACTTCAACCTACCTCAACTAATTTCACCCATTTGCTAACCCCAATTTACCAACGAAAAGAACATGCCTTGATTATTTATCCCTCGTAAATTAATTCTATAATACAGTTGAGACTTGCAAAACAAAAGATTAATTTTTAAAATGATAGTTCTAAAAAACCTAAAATTTTTGATCCTAAAAGTTCTTTCCAAAAACTACTTTAACAGACATCTCGATTAACTTTTGGACTTTGCAAGATAATTAATTTGGATCAAAAAATAAAAAAATTCTTTTTGATTCATCACATCTGCGCCCCCTCAACAAAAAAAAAAAGGAAACTTATCAAGAAGTTATTAACTAGTGTTAAAAAATTAAAGATATGCTCTCTCCATCCTCTAATTTTTTTTCCCTCGTAAATAATATAAGTTCTTAAAAGGACATGCTATAGTACTGTGGTTCTAATTATGTTTAAAAGAGAGAGAAATTTTGAATACCAATGACCGTAAAAAAAAACTTTATTTTATGACTTTCATAAAAAAACAGGGACAAGAATTATAGGTCGAAGGGAACAGTTATTTCTATCTTTAACAATTTCAGGATATAATGGTAATGATAATACTTGTTGACATGTGCATTTTTAGTGAAACTATATAAATAATTTGAAATGAAAATTAAATCATTATTAACTTTTTTAATCGATCAAAAATTATCATTATTAATTTTTAAAAATATTAATCATACAAATTATCCAATTTAAATTACCTATACTATGATTCAATTAGTAATTCAAAATAGGATAATTTCTCCGAATTTGAATCAAATTGACCTTGTATAGTAACACTTGATTTCAAACCTCATTTATTCGAATTTTATGTAATCAGAATTTAAAACAAACATTACATTTGTCTAGTTTAAAATATTAATAGCCGTGATTATAAATCTTGTATCAATCTTATCTAAACTACTAATTTACATAATCTAAAAGCAAAACTAACAATGGATATAAAACTAGACAACTCTACTTCTACCGAAATTCAAATTGACCAACCTAATTAAAACCAATCTCAAAATAAAACAGATCCAATACAAACGTAATCGTCGTGACAAACCTACTAAGGGCCTGTTCTTTTCGTGGATAAATTTCAAAATATCAATCTTAACCCACTTGAACCTACTTCAACCCACTTCCACTATTTTACTAAAGTTCAATTTATCACATAAAAAATTCAACCCACTTTAATATACTTCAACTCACATTAACTTACTTTAATCTATTTTATTTTTTTATCCACCTTAATTCACCGACGAAAAGAATAGACCCTAAATATTTGGTATTCATATTCATATTCATATTCGTATTCGTATTCGTATTCGTATTCGTATTCGTATTCGTGTAGCTGTCATGATAATTAGTTTAATTACGATTATTACAAATAAAGTATCCGAAGGCAAAACAGGGAGGAAAAAAGAAACAAGTGTCAATTCCGATTCCGACTTTTCAAAGGGAGAGAACAAAGATAAAAACAAGGCAACCCCATCTGCCCACTACTTCTCTCCTGCCTCCTCATCCCCCATTTCCATCTTTCTGTCTCCTCTGTCTTCGCCATGGACTCTCTCTCCCTGTTCTGCACAGCCGGCCTCCTCTTCGGCGGCCTCTACTGGTTCGTCTGCGTTTTGGGCGCCGCCGAGCAGAAGGGCAAACGCGCCGTCGATCTCTCCGGCGGCTCCATCGCCGCCGAGAAGATCCAGGACAAGTACCGCCAGTACTGGTCGTTCTTCCGCCGCCCTAAAGAGATCGAGAAGGCCGACAAGGTCCCCGACTTCGTGGACACCTTCTACAACCTCGTTACCGACATCTACGAGTGGGGGTGGGGCCAGTCCTTTCACTTCTCCCCCGCCGTCCCCGGCAAGTCTCACCGTGAAGCCACGCGCCTTCACGAGGAGATGGCCGTCGATCTCATCAACGTCGGCCCGGGGAAGAAGATTCTAGACGTCGGGTGCGGCGTCGGAGGGCCGATGCGCGCGATTGCCTCCCACTCGCGAGCCAATGTCGTGGGGATCACCATCAACGAGTACCAGGTGAACCGGGCCAAGATGCACAACAAGAAGGCCGGGCTTGATGGGCTCTGCGAGGTGGTGTGCGGGAACTTTCTAGAGATGCCGTTCTCCGACAACTCCTTCGACGGCGCGTACTCGATTGAGGCCACGTGCCACGCGCCGAGGTTGGAGGAAGTGTATTCCGAGATCTTCAGGGTGTTGAAGCCCGGCGCGTTGTACGTGTCGTACGAGTGGGTTACGACGGACAAGTATGACGGTGAGAACGCGGAGCACAGGGAGATTATTCAGGGGATCGAGAGGGGCGACGCGCTCCCTGGGTTGCGTGGCTACAAGGACATTGCCGAGACGGCGCGTAAGGTAGGGTTTGAGGTGGTGAATGAGAAGGATCTGGCGGCGCCGCCTGCTCAGCCGTGGTGGAGTAGGCTGAAGATGGGCAGGATTGCTTACTGGAGGAACCACATTGTCGTATCCATCCTCGCCACCATCGGAATCGCCCCCAAAGGCACCGTGGATGTTCACGAGATGCTCTTCAAGACGGCGGACTACCTCACGCGCGGCGGTGAGACAGGAATCTTCACCCCTATGCACATGATTCTCTGCAGAAAGCCCCTCTAATCTCTAAATCAACGGCCCTGATTCGATCAATCTCAAACGTGGTCAACGGTGATGATGAGTGAATGCATTTCATTCAAACCAAAAAAAAAGGAAATTTCCCAGTGTTTTCTTCTCTCTCTGCGTAAGTCTAGTCAGTGTTTCCTACTCTGCTCCCCTCACCCGTCTGTGACGTTAATCTTTGCCCCCCTCGCTAGTTAAGGTAATCCCCCCCCCCCTCAAAAAAAAAAACCTGCTTTTTCTTTTAATTTAATATTTCCGATAAAATTTGGATCTTTTTCTGTTTTTTTCCTTTCTTTTTGGGGCTGTTACTTAATTACATTAATTTTAAATTTTGTGGTTGGATTGGATGTTTTTCCTTGTTTTTTTGGTTCCAGCATTAATTGTAGAAGTTAATTTTGATTGGAGATGATGCTCGGATGTAAAGGTCAAAAGATATTTTTGTTGGAAAATTTGCTATTAATTGATGATGGGAAAGAAAGGGAAGTTTTTGACCTAATTGACTAGTCTTGTTCATTTCTTCATGTGATTGCGCTTAATTTCCGAATTACTCGTGTATGCTGTCCAGCTGTATTGTTGTGTTCTAACTTCTCAACTACCTAATGCATGTTTCAACTACCTAATTGTGCGGAGTATGTTCTAATCAATAGGTTTGGGGCTTGATTTTGCTTTATTTCAAATCTTAGTGAAATTATAATCTGAATACTAACCCAATCACTCGATTTGGGTCTTCATTTTGCCATATTTCAAGTCTCTATTGATTAGGTTCAATAATCTCAATTCTAACACAATTACTCAATCTGAATAAACCTGTGTTAAATTACACCCCCATGTAAGACTTTAGTTGCATCCAAAACAAACAACTCAAATTGTTATGACGTTAAACCAATTCCACAATCATTGAGCTAAAACCCAAATCCAATTGCGAAAAGCTACTTAGGGCTTTTTTTTAAAAAAAAAATTTAACTTCATCATAAGTATTATTGTTTTTTTTTTTGGGGGGGGGATCAACCATCACAAGGATTTATTAACATTCAACATTCTGCAATTGATCAGCATGTATTAGTATAAATCACTACCAGTTAGCACTAATGAATTAATATTAATCAATTTTTAATTATATTTTTTAGTTATAGTTTTTTATTATTCATCGTCAATTAGTGCTTATTAGTAATAAGTTGAAAAGAACATACTTTTATATATATATATATATATATATATATACACACACACACACACTTACCATTTGATAAATTCTTATGGTTGTTAATAGCTTTTGTGATTGTTTACTTTGGTTGTATTTTAACATTTGTTTACAAAAGAAAAAGGGGTTTTTTGGTGGTTTGATAGAGGAAAATATGGGTGATTTATTCTGATTATATTTTGCCATATTTAATTAATTATGCCAGCACCTAAAGCTTTAATTTTTTTTAAAAAAAAGAAATTGATGGCAGATCCAAAGATAATTGGACTGGAAATGGCATACTATATTAATTTGATACTATGATAATGACGTGAATTTGAATGTGGCACCCTAGAGCCAAGACCACCCAAGTTGCAGTTAGCATCTAATCTAATCCGAGCAGATGGTAGGTACAATTAGAGTGCAGGGCGGCGAGGTCACATGCGGCACGTGAGGGTGTCGAACAGAAAACGGAATGGGTGGGGGAGGGCACACGAGGGGCACGTGATTAAAGGGGCTGGAAAATATCAGGCTGAGAAAGTCAGTCACATGCCGGACACTCAAAAATTTTCTTTTTCGACCGCCCAGCTTTATTATGTGGTGGTTTTGGGGGTTTAGGGTTTTGGACTATAGCGCAAAGGAGCTGGAAAGTTAGAGAAGCGGTTTCTTTTTGGGCCCTCCTTTTCTTTTTTTTTTTTTTGCCCCTTTGCCTTTGGATCTTTCCACAGCCACCCACTCTCTCTTTTTCGCGTGCTCTTGCTGTCTACAGTTGTCCCACCCCTTTGTCACCATGTCCAGATATTTTTCTTAATCAGATTCGATTCATTAGTGCTAATATGATCGCGCTGTTAGGATATATTTTAAATTTTTTTAGAACTATTTTTCCGAACTTAACGCATTGAATGACCCAAGAGGCGAATATTGATAGTAAAATTTAGTCTACTTGTTATAAATTTTTTTTTTAGTCAATTGAATCAATTGTTTGAATAATTTGATGATGTTATAGCACAACAATGTCTTATTAAATTAAATCATAATACGTTTTAGTGTATTTTAAATCTTTTATGCTCCAACAACTTATGTACATTGCCTTGATTTATTGTTAGTATTTTTTGCATCAAGATAATTGAATAATAAATACTAGATGTTTCTTTTTTATTTTTTTAAAGTCAGACATAGGGAATAAAATAAATAAGAGATGGCCCAATGAAAATAAGTTACTTTACTATAGTGAGATTACTTGATAAGTCATATAATAATTAACGATCTTAAAAGATATTATATTTTGCACAACGCTCTTGAAAAAATAAATTCATTTAAAAAATTCTTTAATATCTAGTTTTCAACCTGGTATTTGACAATAAAAAACAGTCTGCCCCTTTCAATTTGAAGTTGTAATCATCTTTTAAAAACTTAACGCGAATATATGAGCAAATTATCTTCAAAAATAGTTATTTGAAACAACTTTTTAATAGAAAATTTTACAAGAAATCATGAATATATAAATTAAAATACTAACCTCATATATTATATCCATATATTTTGTAACCCAAACTAAAGATAGTTATATAAAACATGAAAACACATCCAGTGTAGATCCCGTTTTTGCAAAGTTTGAGAAAATTAAATATAAGTAGTCTCACCCTGTCAGTATTTTGCAAGTATAGAGACTAATTTCAATGGGAAAAAACAAAGGAAAAAAGATAGCTGAACTAAATTGCACAATTTTTTTCATTTCAAATTTTGCATCTAAGGCTTTTCATTTGCATTATCATAAATTCATAATGTGTATTAATTTACACTTCATTTTTCTGGCCACCTCGTGATCTACAACAACAACTTCTCCTAATGCAAATTCCACTTTCACCCATATCTACATGACAAACTTTAATCATTAGTAATTTTTACGACCACATTTTTATCAAAAATTACAACATAATGTTTGTACGAACTATTTTGTTATCTTAACTGTTGCCACCATGAAACAAGTAATTTCACAGCTAGTAAAATTGAAAGCAATTAAGGGTTTTTCTTGAGCTCATCTATTCATCCCATCTTCCTTCCATTTCACAGCTAGGATAATTGCACGCATATGAGGCGCTAGAGGAATTACACTACCACTCTGATTGGACTAAATGAAAAAAAAGTGTCATTGGCAAATCCGAGTTGGGTGTCCCCGAAAGTGCTTTTAAGTTATTGACACATTCATATCTTTGGCCTTGACAATAAGCGTGCTGGAAGTCTGGAACAATTTCTGAATTCCGCATGCATAATTTCATTCACCTTTTTCCTTTTCGAGTGATAATATATGTTTTATTGTAAAATATTTTTAAATATTTTATCTCATTTTAAATTGATATATTTCATAATTTAAAATTATCAAATTTTCAATGGTAATATTTGGTTATAAATTACTAGGTATAAATATTCATGGGCTACGCTGATGAAGTGTTAATTGATATTTTAATTATAAGGGCATATGATACTTTTCCTCAAGTACTTTTAAAGGCATATGATACGCATATTTTATAAATATGATAAATTATAGATAAAAAGATAATTTCATACAATTTATAAGTTGTAATATGCTTCGGCTATTCCATTATACCTTTTTTCGATTTAAAAATATTATAATATGATTTTTATGAGAAAACAAGACACTTAAGAAGTGCCTTGTACTCTCATAGCAAAACATTTATTATTTTACTTTTTCTCGTATACTTTTAAAAGTTTGTCATTTTCTTACCGTAGTAGTATTAAAAATGTGATATTATATGTGCCAACTTATATATGAGATAATTTTACATACAATTTTCATAACATTAATATTCTTCTTTTATAACTCGACCACTTTTTTCCCCTTTTCTAAGCCTTCTAAAGTTTCTGTGAGATCGATGGTCTCATATAGGGCTGTCAAAGTCTAATCCAACACGATTACCCGACCTGAGTTTATTGAAAGAAACACGAACCCGATCCGATCCTAACTGATTTTAACCCGAAGTCGATACGATTTGACCGTTTAGTGTGAAAACTTATTGTTTTTCAGTTTTGAGCAAATCTAAGCGATTTTCAAGGCCGACACGAAATGGACCCTTTTATTAAATGGATCGACCCGATCCGACCCGACCCTTTTGACAGCTCTAGTGCTCTCATTTGTAAAAAGTCCCTACAATATTTAGGGTTAGGTTGTTTGATCTAACCTAATTTGTTCACAATAAGAAAGATATATAAAACTTCGTGGAATTTCTAAACAATCACAAACTTTATGCAAAAATAAACATATATCCAAATTAAGAAACTTTTTGATTTGAACACATAAATACTATTGAAACACAATATCAGACATCAAGTTATCCATTTACATACAGCAAATTTTTGAGAAGTGTTAAATTTTTCATCTAATCCCCAACCACTGTAGTGCTTTCATTTTTAATCAAGTACATTATTGCTAACTATCTGTAAGATAGTGTTTTTTTTTTTTTTTTTTTTTTTTTTTTTTTTTTTTGGGCCGGAGGGTGCGCAGCATAGGGTGGCAGATCTTTTTTACAAATCAAAAGCTTTACGAATCTACCAGTTATTTTGTGGTGATTTAGTTGTCCCTTTTTTGCTTGCTGATAGTGACTTGTAAATGCTTCTTTGTATCGTACCTAATGATATTTATTTTGAGTTTTACCCACTACATAATTAGAGGTTGTTTTGTTTTTTTTTTTAAAAAAAACCTCTGCAAACCTCTGCAACCTGTGATTTTTTTATACGTAGCATAGTCAATGAATTAGGGCCCCTTCTTTTCATGAATAAATTGGTGTAGGTAATAGGATGAAGTGGGTTGAAGTAGGTTGAAGTAGGTTGAAGTTGGTTAAAGTAGGTTATATATTTTTATATGATAAATTAAACTTGGTTAAAATAGTGGAAATAGATTGAAGTGGGTTAAAGTAGGTTGAAGTACATTGACATAGGTTGAAATTGATATTTTGAAATTGACCTAAAAAAAACAGGCCCTTAATACAAAGAAATCACGATAATACATTGGATTTGCTATAACGCATTTTTCTTTTTCAATTTAGTAATAGTGATCAATATTTTTTGGGGGTTGGGGGACGGGGAACTCTGTTAAGGTTCCTCCCAGTGGACGGTGGACCCGCGAAGGAGCAAAGCATTTAATCGGGGCACCAAAGTACGAACGCTGTGGGCCGTGGTCGAAGGAACAGGGGAAGACTTGGTCCTCCCATCCCACTCTACCAAGTGCCTTCCATTTCACCATTTCTGCAACCGAAGTGATGGCTTAACGCCTTAGCCTTCCCAACGCCAAGCCAAAGTATTCGCAAAAAAGCGAGCTTTTGCATACTTACAACGGTTTGTGTTTGGTCTCGTAAAAAGCTTCTAACGTAGACTATATGACTTTCATCTTCATTTAGAATGTCAATATCAAATCCTAGTGATTACACGATATAATTTTTGGTGTGAGTTTTTGTTTGGTCTTGAATGGGGAAGGATGTTCCACAACATTTACCACTGTAAAAAAGAAAAAGAAAGGTCCTACTTAGCTGAGTTTGTTAATCTTTGATGTTTTATTTCTAAGTACTCCAAATACGAAAATGATCCACAAAGGCGCATTTTAATGGGCAGAAAAATGGAGGGAGGTTTTTGATCTCCTTAGTAAACTGCTCGAGATGTTCGTCTAATCTGACTTAATGACCTAAATTAAAATCCGAAGATCATTGTTTATTTTGGGATTGTCATGGGTGTGTTTTGCTGGATCGGATGCGTGGAATGAAATGAGATAATAGGGGGCACAATATGCCATGTTAGATGAAATTGTGATTGACGGTTGAATTCGTACTCATATTTTGTACCATCTTTGCCATCAGATCTAACCTGTAAATCATAGTTCACAACTCCAAGGCGGATTGGTAGAGCCCTTTCAAAGGTGAAGTCAGCCCCTAGGTGTGCAGCGTGGGTGCAGTGGGGTTACTTGACACCTCTTCCCCAAAAAATAAAATTTAATACATGACAATAAGTAGAAAAATAAGAGGTTTACTATAAATTATAGATTTGGCAGGTAGCAATAATAAAATATGTTTAGTTGAGTGGTTGGAGTGTGTGTTATGCCTGATTAGTTGTTGTGAGGTTGTAGGCTAGCCCTCCTTTACACATTTTCATTGTTTTTTTTAAAAAAAACCTTCTTTATTTTGCATCTCACAAACCTTTCAAAACATCATAGACCTGATCAAATTGAGGGTCGGGCCATGGGGGTCGACAGATAGAATTTTCTCGACTCTTACCTTACTTGACCCTCATGCGAGTCAACATACTCTTAACCCTCGCGTCACCGAGTCAGACTCGACTCTTAAACTTTCCTTGCGTAGAAAATGAGATTTTTCAATAAGTTTTCATTTTATTATAAAATTTAACATTAAAAAGGGCAGCCCGATATACAAGTATCCCGCGTTCTCGCAGGGTCCGGGAAAGGGCCGCATTAAACATGCTACAAAACAAAAGATCAAACAATAATATAATATTCCAATTACATGTTTCACAATTACAAGCATCTAATGCATAATTTACTGATTAAAACGACTACTTCACTAAGAGCCTGTTTTATTTCGCATTTTCGATAGATAGATAGATGCAAGGAGATGTAAAGAGCTGTAAGAAGCTGCAAGGAGCTATAAGGAGCTGTAAGAAGATGTAAGGAGCTGTAAGGAGATGTAAGGAGCTGTAAGGAGCTGTAAAAAGATATAAGAAGTTGTAAGAAACTATAAGGATAGATGTAAGGGGTTGTTGAATTGTTGAAGAGTTCTATAGTATAATTTGTTTTACAATGAACGTTTTGGATGAAAAATAATAATATTAAAATAATATACTTATTAAAAATAAACAATCAATTAAGTTAATTACACAACAATAAAATATATTAATCCCCATAAATTTGATGAATAAAATTTCGTCCAAGATTTTTTATATGAATATTAGTTTGATCGAATAAACAAAGTATAACCCACAAAAAAAAACTTTTTTGATAAAATTGAATACAACTCTTCAAATAAATTCCAATTTTAAGTATATAATTTTAAATATAAATAAATGTATGGTCATCTATAATAATATATATTTCATGTCGAAACTCAAATATAATTTACATCATTATATTATGTTTTTATGTTTATGTAAATGTTGTGTTCATAAGATATTTATAAATTTTGTATGTTGGTAGTATCATTAAAAAAATATACATATTTCTGTAACTAAAATAAATAAATGTTATAGAAAATCTATGAGATGTAAGAAGATGTATGAAGATATAAGGAGATGTAAGGAGATGTAAGAAGATGTAAGAAGCTATAAGGAGATGTAAGAAGATGTTAGGAGCTCTAACGAGATGTAAGAAACTGTAAGGAAAGTGAGGGTCAGCGGGTTAGGTCAGATGGTCAAAACCTCTACCCAAACCTTACCTTCATTATAGTCGGGATCCTCAATTTGAGGGTCGGAAATAAAAAAAAGCTGACCCAGACCCTTATTTTTTAGGGTCGGGGCGGGCGGAGCCCAGGCTTGTTGATAAAGTCTATTTCATTGTGTACTTTTATTTTTGATACCCCTCCGTGATATTCCTGACTTCGCCACTACACACGCACACAAAAACAACACACACACACACACACACACATACACACACACACACACACACACACACACACACATATATATATATATGTGTGTGTGTGTGTGTGTGTGTGTGTGTGTGTGTGTGTGTGTGTGTGTGTGTGTGTGTGTATATATGTGTGTGTGTGTGTGTGTATATATACATATATATGTGTGTGTGTATGTGTGTGTATATATATATATGTGTGTGTGTGTGTGTGTACACACACATACACACACACATATATATATATATGCGCACGCACGTGCACGCGCGCGCGCGCGTGCACACATACACATATATATGTATGTATGTATATGTGTGTGTGTGTGTGTATATATATATATATACACACATACATATACATACATACATACATACATACATACATACACTTTACCATAACCATTAGTTTTTTCAATGTCCAAACCATGATCTACATTCTAACGTTGATTTTGATACACTTTTTAAAGGTACTGCTTATATAATTCAATAGTCAGTAATGGTAAATATGTCATATAAAATCATAACTTAGATAAGTAGTTAGTAAAAAGAAAAAGTTGAATTTCAAAAAATAAATTATTTAAACTTGCCCAAGTACTTTTTATCAATTCTTTTTTTAAAATGAAATATGAAAAATAGAATAGTTTGATTATATAAAAGGTTCGAGAAGAACTCCATTACTATCTTGCCTACCAAACAAAAAAAAAGGTTCATTTTAACTGAAACTGTTTCTTAAAAATTAATCAGTAACATTAAATACTATTTAGTGGTAACTTATGTCAAAATTTATAAAAGAAATAAAAGAACTTTTTTAAATGAACAGGATCGATCATTTGGATAAGGAAAATGCATTTTTGGTCCTTGCGTTGGGATTGTGAGGATTTTTTTTTTAGGAGTATGGGCCTTCTCATCGGCCCACGGTCCAACTCAACGCAACGCTTTCCAACTCAGAACTCAGAACTCAGAAGTGGAACTCTCGCTAAAGAGAGAGAGAGAGAGAGAGAGAGAGAGAGAGGGAAACTTGGCGTGAAACATCCACTCTCAGCTCTCTTCAGGTACGATTTTGCTGTAATTTGTTTCGCTAAGGAAAATTTGTTTGGATCCATCATTTCGATAAGGAAAATTTGTTTCGCACATTAACGAATTTTTGATCCTAGTATTCTTTCATACTTTGTAGTTTGTTATCTTTCAGGTACGAATTTTTGAGTTGTATGAGTGGTTTCTAGCGCAGGGTTTTGCTTTGATTTTCCTCAATTCAGTTTCATTCTTGAAGAAATTTTCATTTTCTGTGTGGTTTAGCTTTCTCACATACTTGCAGAAAATTTTCATTCTTGTGGATAGATATTAGTGAAGGAAGAACTTGGCATTGTCCCATGTTTTTGTTGTGAACTTATTTGTTGATTTGCGTTGATTAAGTCTGTTTCCACCCGAATAGATTATTTCTTTTGATTTAAACCTGTATTAAGGTCATTGCTATTGTTTTGATTAATGGGTTTTATGGACTGATTCTTCTTTGATGATCAAATTTGCCTATGTGTGGCAGACAATCCTTTGTGATTAGAGTCGTTTAGGTACTTGTGTACATTCATGTACAGGTCTCTTCGGGTACTTATGTACTTGCATGCATCACTTCTTTAGGTACTGCTGCCAAGAGTCTTTCTTTAGCTTCTTGTCATCTGGAGGTTTGCACTAGTATTAACTTCGATCACCTCCAGTTCCATCTGTTGAATTATACTTATCTGTCTCGCTAGAGTTGGCCTTCATCTTAAATTCTTGATTGTTTGAAGCCGGCAAGAAGTTGCATTGAATGGATTCTTTGCAAGGTGAAAGTAATTTAGAAGTGGAGAATGGTGATGCACCTGTTGGTGGTGCTGGTGCTGGAAGCACGAAAAGAAAGGAGTTGCATGGGACAACTGTTATCCGTGCATTATCTGGATCTTGGATGGACACTGCTCAGGGTGTTATGTTCCATGCATGCAAGATTGATTTTACTTGCGATGTTGCTAATGATTTTTATCCAGGTTTTGTTCTGTTAACAGAGTGCAAGTTAGATAATGATGTAGCTAACACAAAAGTGGAGTTGTACTTACTTGATAAGATGGTGAATTCAGCTGTTAAGCCATGCGGGGAAGTACAGTTGTCTCCGGACCAAATTAGGCGAGCAATGCGCTTTCATGAACTTCTCTTTAATGGATTGTTTGGAAAATTATTCAAAGGATCTAAAGCAAGTGGTACTCCAAGAGAATTTCTTCTGCAGAGGGAGACAGACTGTAGCGTTCTGTGGAACCCTTCATACATGTATTTGATCTTGCCACTGGAGTCACAAAACAGTTTGGAAGACCTCTTGAGCATTAACTGGAGGGCAATTGACTCTTGTGTTGCTGTGATAGAATTTATGAAGGATAATTGTTGGTTGAGTGCTGAGCTTTCTGAAAGAAAAAATGAGATGGTAGTGGGTGGCCTGTCTCCAACTGAAGGAAGTTCCAATGCCATGGACACTATACATTTGGCAAATAGTTCACTCCCTGTTGGAGAATTAAAAGACACTGTTGTTATGGCTATTCACACTGGGAGGATATACTATGTTATTGAGTCATTGGCCAATACCTCTGCTGAGAGCCCTTTTGTTGGAAATGCTGATGGGAAGCCAGTAAAATACTCTAGCTTTTCTGACTATTTCAATAAAAAGTATGGAATTGTGCTTAATTATCCCGGGCAACCATTGTTCCTGTTGAAGCAGACTCATAACCCATTCAATCTTCTCATTGATAATGAATCTAGTGCTTCCCGTCGGAAGATGTTGTCAAATGGCAAGGAGATAGCTACTGAGAAGCCTCAGAATCATGTTCACATGCCACCTGAGCTCTTGGTTAGAGTTGATATTCCACTATCAGTTCTGAGAGCATTTTATCTAATACCTTCATTGATGCAACGCCTAGAGAGTATGATGTTGGCTTGTCAATTAAGAGAAGACATTAGGTTTAATTTAAGCGGCTCTGGTATTCCTAGCTCATTGATTCTGGAAGCACTTACAACTCTTAGATGCTGTGAAGATTTCTCTTCAGAGCGTTTGGAATTGCTTGGGGATTCAGTGCTAAAGTATGCTGTGAGCTGCCACCTGTTTCTGAAATATCCCGAGCAACATGAAGGGGAGTTATCTCGTGAGCGCCAGAGAGCTGTTTGTAATGCTACCTTGCATGGATTGGGCACTAGTTGTAGGTTACAGGAATACATACGTGACACTGCATTTGAACCTCGTCGTTGGGTTGCCCCTGGGCAACTGTCTGTCCATCCTGTACCTTGTTCACATGGCATTGACACAACTGAAGTTCCATTAGATAGCAGATACCACACTATTGATGAGAATATCATCGTGGGAAAGAGCTGTGACAACGGTCATAGATGGCTGGTCTCCAAAAGTATAGCTGATTGTGTTGAGGCTCTTATTGGAGCATACTACATTGGTGGTGGACTAGTGGCTGCATTGCATATAATGAAGTGGCTAGGCATTGAAGCTGAATTAGAACCATCTTATGTTGATAAGACCATTCAGCTGGCTTCTGATCGCTCCTACTCTGAAAAAGCTAATGAGATTGTATCCCTGGAATCCAAGCTTGGATATGAATTTTCTACCAAGGGCTTGTTACTGGAAGCTATTACTTATGCAGCTGAACAAGAGGCTGGGCTGGGATATTGTTATGAGAGGCTGGAGTTTCTAGGTGATGCTGTTTTGGATTTCCTTCTAACATGGTATCTTTATGAGAACCACACTGACATTGATCCGGGAGAGTTGACTGACCTGCGTTCAGCTTCTGTGAACAATGAAAATTTTGCTCAAATTAGTGTGAGGCGCAACCTGTATCCATATCTTCAGAACTGTTCGACATGCTTGTTGAACCAAATAACTGAGTATGTGCAGTTGGTAATGGATGCAGAAGATGTTAAAACACTGCTAGGAAGACAATTTCCTAAGGAACTCGGTGATCTGTTTGAGAGTATCGCTGGAGCAATACTGATTGACACCAAGCTTGATGTCAAGGAAGTATGGAGAATCTTTGAACCATTATTGTCCCCTATTGTGACTCCTGGTAATCTCGAGCTGCCCCCTTTTCGTGAACTAATTGAACTGTGTGATTGTCTTGGGTACTTCTTCAAAGAATGCTGTGTCAATGAAGGAGGCGTGGTGCTTGCAGAGCTTAAATTACAACTCAAAGACGTCCTTTTAATTGGAGAAGGAATTGGCAGAACAGGAAAAGGTGCCAAAGGACAAGCAGCTCTTCATTTGTTGAAGGATTTAGAGAGCAGAGGGATTTCTTATGTGTGGTGTGTTTCAAGGAGGAGAAAACGAGACCTGCATGATGACGTTTCAAGCTTACATGACTCAATTGTGCCTGCATCTCACAAAAAGCAAAAGGCATGTTTGTTGCTTCCAGGAAGTGTAGGGGGTCCAGGTGTTGGCACGCCAGTTATTGCAGCTATCAACACTCAAAAGGGAGGACCAAGAACATCACTGTATGATCTTTGTAAAAGATTGCAGTGGCCAATGCCTAGCTTTGAAACAACAGAACACAAATTAAAATCTCCTATTGAGTTTGGTGAAGGTTCAAATAGAAAGCAAGGCTTCAATAGTTATGCGTCAAAGATTTCTCTGCACATACCTGACTTTGGTGTTGTGCAGGCCATGGGCGACCAAAGAGCTGATAAGAAAAGTTCTCAAGACTCTGCAACGCTGTGCCTGCTTTATAAGTTAGAAGAATTGGGAAAGCTTGTAATTGGCTGTTCTTGAAGTGTTCCTAGTCTGCATAATATGAAAGATGTGGGCAGCATTATTCTTCTGGTTTTCCTCCCTAGTTTTATTTCCTGTAGTGACGAAAGACTAGACATGTTGGACTTGGACATATCAAGCAGGATGAAAGGCCTCTTCAGTCTTGTAACTAGAACTATCATTCTCATTGTTCCTCTGTCGCTGACTAACCTGTTTTGTTTCCTTTCCAAACCTTTCTTCATATCTGTCGGGTATACCGTAGCCTTTCTTGATTGTGTCCCTGAAAGTTCTGTGGATGACAAATTGTTTCATAAGTGCATTGTTTTACTAATTGACTGCCAGGTGATGAGTGTTGCTGTAAAACAAGGTAGAAAAACCAAGAGCATAATTTGGTTAATGTTGTCAGTCTTCTACGTTGCTGGAAACTGATGTTGGTGTGCTGGCTAGACTTGTTTGCGCTGTAATTTTGCAGTTTACATACTGATGTTGCAAAAACATGATTGCAGCAGGCAATCATGGCTATCCATTTTGACTTGCAGGACTTCATTCTTCATGCGCGAGTGTTGAAACTGTACAGGCAAGCACTGAGGACTGCTAGGCGAGCTCCTCCACATACCAGAGGTTGGGTTCTTTCTTCTTGCGTTGCAATTGCTATTTGGAATCAATAGCTCTTTATTAGAAATTGTTCATTTACCTAATTACCTCTCTGAAATTACATTGTCGTCCTGTCGCATGAATGCTGCAGTCTCTTTTAGGTGTATTACAACCCTTTTGTTCTCTAAATTAGGTGGAACATTAAGGAAACTCCAGAATGCTTACTTCATAAAAAGTTACAGTTGTCCTTGTTCCCTTGGTACTTTGTGATCTACACTAGTACCGAATATAAATAGAGAAAAAATGACCCTGAGGCAGGCCAACGCGGCAACACCTGACAAAATATAGTGCTTCAATGAGCTTTGAAGCTGTCCCTCGCAACCCTTCCCTTATCCCTCAACAAACACATGCGCACGCACCCACATACACACACACACACAAACAAAGGGGGAAGAAAGGAGGAAATTTTTATGATGTTACGAGGCAAACTATACTCAAATATCAGGGACATGATCCGACAACTGCAAAACATATTTTTGGCAGTTGCAACAGATCACAATCATTTTCTCAAAATCCACCTCTTTGCTTGTCTAGGACAAGGCTGCTTCTTAACTTTTCCAGAATTTGGCTTTGGAGGGATGCACATGGGGATTTGGTGGTTGTCTGTGACAGGATAGGATGTCATAGAACAGTTGCAACTGACCAAACTGGTTGGGAAAAATCGGCTCTCCCAAGGCAGATTTTTTTCATGCTTTGAGATTACATATTTCTCTGACAGTTTTCTTGTATCTTCATTGTTTTGGGAACGATTTTTGATTGGGCTTTGCATTTTTCAGTTGAGTTGCAGCACACTATCAGGCAAGAGATGGAGAATAACAGGGACTGCAAGGACAAGCAGAAGGTCCGTTTCCTAATTAGCGAAGGGTTAGAGAGAGTCAAACGTTTGGATGAGATGTTGGACATGCAAGGTTCCTGACTTCCTGACCATTCTGTTTCATGCATGTCGCGAACACACGATGCAGTTGTGCAATGCAAACTTGCGACAGTTTGTGGGATAGTTTCAATGTGGATTTTATGCTTAGGATGGTGTTGTAACCTTTTCCCCAACGATATTAACGGTTTTGAAACTTGTAGGCGGATGTAACAGCATAATATCTGTAGTTCCACATGTTTTTACTTGAGACGCCGGCGTACAAACTCTCAGAGTTGAATGTTAGTAGTTAGTACACTGTGTTTACTGTGAATGTATTTGCTACGCCAGCACTGATGACTGCTGGAAAATGGAAAGGATGCAAACCAGGCAAAGTCGCCACTTGGGCAGTCATAATCGGATAATCCTGATGCGGGGAAGTTGGTAGTTCAGACAGTGAACTTGGTCTCGGTAACGAGATAGCCAACGTGCAATCCCGGTATCTATCACATTGTTGAGGTCATCACATCCTCAATTTGTCGCTAACTTAACCCTCTTATCATGGCAGTTAGGCAACTCAAACGCATTAACCCTTCAGAGTACGCGATTAGGCAGAAAGGCACAAAGAACAGACAATTCTAACCAGCAGTAAGTAGAAGCATCTGTTTCTACTTTCTAACACAAGAATGGAACAAGAAAACTGCATCCATTGTGTATCAAAAGAAGCAATAAATCTTGCAATACGTCAACAAAATTTTGCTTATCTGCTTTTGAGCAGCAAACAAGCTGTATTTTACACCCTTGCCATCAAAGCCATGGCAAAAACACAGGTGTATTAGATAGGGCGTGCAGCAAATCCCCTTTTGACCATCTTCTCCACCAACTCTTCATGCTTCTTCAACTGCCCGGCCTTTCTCAACTGCTGCAAAACCATCTCGTAAACTGGGGTGCTCGGCTTTAAGCACTTCTCCTCAATCATCTCTCTGAAGTACTTATATGCATTGGACCAGTGTCCCATCCCACAATACATCGAGATCAGAATCCTATAAGTATTCACATTTGGCTCGATGCCAAGTTCATCCATCTCCTTCTTGAGCTTCAGGACCATGTCAGTCGATTTAGACTCCACAAACATCCTCATCAATGTATTGTAAGTCACTGTATTCCCCTGGCATTTCAATTCCTTCATCTGGGCAAACAACCGATGGGCAGCATTCACATCCTTTGCCTTTGAAATACAGCTAAATATCGGGTTGAAACTATATGGGTTTGGAGCACAACCCTTGTTCACCATTTGTTGTATCAACTTGATAGCCTCATCTCGATTTCCATCCCTACAATGAGTCTCAATCAAGAAATTGTAGGTGACGGTATCAGGCACGCAACCAAGCCTCTTCATCTGATTATAAACCTGTAAAACCTTCTCAGTCCTTCCTGCCTTGACATGGAACCTCATCAGATTGTTGAAAGTAACCGAATTTGGCTCACACCCCACGTCAATCATCTCCGAAAAAACATCATGGGCACGAGTTATCTGTCCATGTCTGCACAATGCATCAATCACGACTGTGTAGGTGTATACATTTGGGTTGATTCCTGCCATCTTCATCTCATGAAAAACCCGCTCAGCCTCCGCAATCTCCCCTGCTCGGCACCACCCATTGATCAAGCTAGTATAAATCTTGACATCAGGCTTATATTTCTCCTTCAAAGAGTCAAAGAAAGACTGAGCCTTGTCTGCCCTCCTCTTCTTGCAGAAAATAGCAATGGCGGCAGAGAAGGCTGCCTGATCAGGGTGGCAGCCATAGTCTTCTATCCGGTTGAAGGTGTGAACTGCCTCATCCGGCCTGCCAGCCCTGACATACCGTCGGATTAAGCTCATAAAAGCCTCCAATGGAATTGGTAAATTGCGGGATTTCATTGAATCAATCAAGCTCCAAGCCAAGTCGAAATGCCTAATCTTTCCGGCGAGATCGACAATCTCGACGAAAGCCTCCGGATTCCCGGTTTCTTTGGCAACAGCCCAGTTGAAGAAGGCGAGGGCTTGTGCGTAGGGGATGCCATGGCGGACGGAGCGGCAGCGCTCGATGACGGAGGTGACGACGGACGGAGAGACAGAATCGGCGGTGGTGAAGGCGGAGAAGGCGGCGGAGAGAGAGGGGATAGTGAAGGTAGGGTTTAAGGAGTCCAAATTAGGGTTTTTGCGATGGTGGTCCTTGATTAAAGAGTGGAGTTTCTCGGCGACTTGGGATTCGAGAGGAGAGAGATTGGAAGTGGTTGAAGGTACTATTGAGTGGTCTTCATCGTCGTCCTCCTGGTGATCGATCGCAGGAGATGAGCAGAAGGGTTTAAGGGAGGTTTTGAGGAGAGAGAAGCGTAGTCTTGTTCTGATTAAAGCCATTGAACTCAACGTATTAGAGAAAAAAGCTTTGATCTTTAGCGTTCAATGGCGGAATTGAAGCTTGGAACGAATTGCAAATTGCAATCCAAAACAAGGGCTCATGAAATTTGCTGGGAATTTCTGTTGATTTTTTGACGAGGAGGATGTAACCTTGAAACGCTGCAATTGGTAGATCACACGACGCCGTTGCAGTGCTGTAGATGACTGTTTATTGGGCTCGGCCTGGCTGTACAATTGGGCTTCTTGCCGAATTTGAAGCGGTTGAAGTATTGAATGAGAATCTGAATATCCGCTTTATCTGTGTCTAAAAATAATTAAAAGGAAAAATGTGATCTCTCTCTCCCCCCCCCTCCCAGTGAGCAAACCCCTGAGCTTGAAGATCGCTGAATCGCTGATAAAGGCTGGTGATCCCAAGAATTGAAATTGGTATTACACTCTCAGAAGCAGATCAATTTGAAAGCAATTTCAATTTTCAGGTATGCCTGCTTCATTTTGTTTAATTGTATAGCCATACTTCTCTCTCATGCGTCATGACCTCAAATTTGACATTTGTGTTTATTTCTTTGAATTTAGCTTTGTTTACGTTTCTTTAGACGATTATGGGAAAAAGAAGTTAAAAACCAGTTCAATCATGTTAATTAATTACTTGAAGTTCATATTTTGATGGATCTTTCTGATAATATGAAGCTGGAGTATCTACGACAAATGGCCCCAAATTGGAAATCCCTTTTTTTTGGATTTGGATTCGAACGAAATTTGCAGGAATGAAATGAATCTCTGATGGGTTTTGTTGGATTGTTCTCTTTGTTCATCTATGGATTGGTTTGTCTTTAAATACTGAAGCAATGGGCTCGTTTTATGCCCACCACTGGGTCGATGGTATGCCTCTGAGAAGTGATGAGAGAGGTTTTTGCTTTTGCTCTTATTGAGAGTTGAAGGCTTTCAGGTAAATGAAACTACTGGTGTACAGCCAGGCGTTAAATTCGCACCGAGGGAACCCTCACTAAGTTATCAAGAACATCTAAGAGCCTGAAAAATCATTAAAAGTAAACAACTAAAACAAGGTGACAATTAAGTATGAAAAGCATGAAGTGGTTAGTTTGTGATTTGAGAGAAGTGGGTGTTTTTCAGAAGATCACTATAAGAAGGCTTATGTAGGAGTGTCACTCTTGTACCTTCGATGGATCAAATCAAACCATGAGAAGTTTTCCCAATGCGATACCTGGATTTTTTGGGGCCCACAAAATGTGAGGTGGAGCCATGTCTAAGGTTTAATTGATCTGCTGGAATCATTGTGTCATGGGTGAAGGAAGAAATCAAAGGGGAATGACATAATCGAATCCAATAGGTGTATTTAACTGGGGGTTCTCATCACTGAAGTCTTTGTAAGTGATGTTTGTGTGCTGTGTGCGTCTAATAGTTCTAGTGAAGAATTGTAGCTGTGCGACCATATTAGGGACTTCCTGGCAAATACAATTCTCCAATTGCTCACTGGCGATGTTAGTGAAGTTTTGAAGCCAGATAGCAGAAGCAATAGGAAAGGAATCACAAATCCAATGAGGGGTTTTAATGACTTCCTACTAGCTGCTATGGTGTTTCAAGCAGACAAGATGCAAGCGGATGAGATGGTTTGGGCCTTTAAGTTCAGGATAGCTAGCTGGCTGAAGGCTTGGACTGGAATGAAGATATTGCTGTTCGGTCTCATGATTTTGCAGATGTATTGAGCTGCTTCCACATATACTTCAGCTTGCTGTTGCTGGTTTTATTTTTTCTTTTGAGAGCTGCTTTGTGTAGAGTCAGTGTTTCTGGGGTATCAATTGTAAGCTGCTTTGCTTTTGGTGCTGCGGTTACCATTCTTGATGCTCTATGGCTGTGCTAGGAGTGGCCTCTGTTGCCCCATGGGCATATTGTAAGTTACAACCTTTACAATTGTGCGAAAAAAGAAAAAAAATGCGGACTTTGAGAAATTTGAGAATGTAACTTTGATTAGTTGTCTGTAATGTACTTGGATGATAGTTGATATTCTAAGCTTGTCATTGGTGCATTGAAGAGGAGCAAACCTTTTTTCCTTAAACATTGAAGGAAGGGGGAGGAAGGGCATGGCTGTTTTTCTTCTTTTTAGGAAATCAATTATGGGTTAGAAGACGAGGAGTCCTGTGTTTTTATGGTGTTGACACCATCATATCTTGACCGCTGTTGTATTCTTTTTGCATAATTGTCTGAGGAAAGCATCCGTGTTATTTGTTTTCCGAGAGGTTTAACTCCTGCTTAAGATCTGATCACCGCATTGCATTTGCATGTTGATTCTTATTTTGTTGGGCTTCCTTCATCATCTCCTGAAACCGTCTGTTTGCAGCATTTTTGTCCCCCACCACCTTGTTATAGACAGACATGATTCAAAGCCTACAGAAATGCAGAATAATCGTCCTGCATCTTGCTAAGAGACCAGATTGTTTGGGGAGAGCCCAGCATTTGAGAGCATTGCACAATGGCCCAGACACCGTTCAGGAGCTGTTGGACCGCCATTTGGTGAAAGAGAATTCATCCTATGATGATGATGAGAACAAGCTCTTGACCCGCCAGTGGCTCACCAGCACACGCCGGGAGGCATTGGCGCTTTATCGAGACATACTCCGAGCCACACGGTTCTTTATGTGGCCGGACGCAAGGGGAATGATGTGGCGAGATGTTCTAAGAGAGAATGCTCGTAGAGAGTTTGAGGAGGCGCGATTTGAGAAGGACCCTGAAGTCATAACTCGGTTGTTGATAGGTGGGAGAGACGCAGTTCAAGCTGCACTTGATAAGCTTGCTGATAAGCAGAGAGAACAGATCGAGAAGGAAAGGGGTGGGAGAAAATGATGTTACTTTTGAAACAAACAAGATGTCAAAAACAAAGTGTAGTGTAGTACTGCTGGTATCGTTAGATTTGCTAACCTTGTAGGAGCATGTAATGTTGTGGTGATCATTTGATAAGCTTGTTGGGATGACTACTTAATGTCACAGAATAATACGAAAAGGCCGTTACTGATTCAAATTGTTTCTGATGTTTGGTCTCGTAATGTACCTATCAGTTGGTGAGGCTGTTGGCCAGTTGGGTTGTAAATGCTCAATTGATTCGAAATGAATGACATCTTGTGAACTGTTGCATGGTTTGCTGTTTCAGGGGTGTAAAATGAGATTGGCCACAAGTCATTTCTTTCGTTTGATCAACTTTTTCCTTGAGGCGTATGGCTTTTTACGTTGAGGAAATTCAAGTTAATGGGAAATTTTAGAATGTTCAAGGATCGGGAAACATTACATTTTTACATTGGAGCTATATCGAATACGGGTTGAAGGGACTCAAGCTCCACTATAGATGAGCACTTACCTATTAGTTTGACCCATGTAACTCAACACACTGTAGGTTAAGTAGATGGGGTTAATATCGCAACGTGTAACATGGTTCAAGTTGAACAATAAACTTGGCTGGAGTTAGCTCACTATTTGGTTTGGTTATAACAAGCCTATTTCAATTTGGCATCAATTTGTGTTGATAAGCTTTTGTGTTCCTTTGAC
This sequence comes from Carnegiea gigantea, assembly GCA_029747015.1. NCBI lineage: Eukaryota > Viridiplantae > Streptophyta > Magnoliopsida > Caryophyllales > Cactaceae > Carnegiea > Carnegiea gigantea. The sequence continues at coordinate 120,801 of JAKOGI010000207.1, forward strand.
CCTTTTTAATAATTGCTCAATTGCTTGAATTTGAGCTGGTCTAAAGGATAGATATTTTGTTTTTTAGGATTAAAAGGGTAAAATAACTTGATTCATAAGTTGTCTGTGGCTTACTTTCATGAGTTGCTCAAACACTCTTAAAATTAATGACCATTGATACTATTTATCTGTTTAGATACTTTGCATTTATAATTTCATGAAGAAGACTTTTTTTTAAACAACAATAGAAGTTAATGTTCTAAAGCTGCATTTAACGTCGAATTGAAACAAATATGTAGTATAAAAGTACAAGCAGGTTTAATTTAACAAATCCCCTAAGTGAAAAACTAGTTGCACTGATTGAGTCAGACATTGATTAATGAAATATTATATTTCTCATTAAAAAACCAAATGAAATCGAAACCCTTCTCTTTTAGAAAAAGCGACATACAAGTCAGCTAATTAGAATTCCAACACGTGAATTTACAGGAATACCCGTGGAACCAATCAAACCAAAGAATGGAAGCACAGACGAACTCGAACGAGGGCATTTCTGTCAGTTGAGGGTGATTTGCTTTGACTAAGTCCGTCAGTCCACCAACTCTCTTTCCTTCTTTCCTCGCACCGTTTCTCTTCTGGGAATTAAACAAAAAAAAAAAAGGAAAAGTCAGAAATTACACAACGCATTACACAAAGACTAATAACGCATACTAAACGCGCAGGCTGCTCCCTTCTCCATTAAAATCAAAGTAATACGTACGTTGCAGATCTCGTCTCTGTAAATTTTCTGCAAATTTATCCCCCAATTCTCTCCACTCCAGAAACGTTTCGCTTTCGGGTTTCGTTTGGGCTGTAGAATTAGCTTCAGCAATCAAATTAGGGTTTATCTCAGAAGAGAGAGAAAGAGACGGGGTGCAGAAAATGGCGAAGGGAAGGCAGGGCAGAAAGAGGACGTCGACATCGACGCTGGTAATGTCGATGCTTCTGATGCTGACGATCGTCCTGCTTTTGCTACTCGCTCTCGGCATTCTCTCTCTTCCTGTCGGCTCCGATGAGGCCAGTCCTGCCCACGATCTTAGCTCTTTCGGCCGTAAGGTTCTTGAAAGGTATGCACGGTTCTCGATTCGTTGCTTTTGTCGCCTTTTCTTGGAATTCAATCCTGATTTTTGTGGTGGTGTTGAAAAATTGAAGAGGAGCTGGCATGGGAGAGAGAAGGAACCAATGGGTTGAGATTCTTTCATGGGAGCCAAGAGCCTTCCTTTATCATAATTTCTTGGTGAGTTTCTGTTTTTGTTCTTGATGGATTCCTCACCGTATCAACTTGATCTCAGTGTTTTTGATTCGTTAAGCCATGCATACTTGACAACGCATTCTTAGGGGAGTGATGAATTTCCTTCTTTAATTTTTGAAGGTTCTGTCTTTTGATGTATAGTAACGGAAGACTCGATTTTTACTCTAATTTTCGAGAGTGATCCACTGTCTGCCGATCCTAGAGACACACTTTAGTCTTTTGTTTTTTCTTTCTCATTTCATTCGCTGCACCTGATTTAATTCCTCATCAGAAGTACTTTGTGATCAATATTTGTCAGCGTAACACTCAATTTGTAGCAATGGCAGTGCTTTTCGACATAAATGCTCTTACCCAAACATACGAGTGATTTTAAGGTGTGACTGATATTTTAGAGCTGAGTTCCAAATGAAACAGAATAAATTTGTTCCAGAAGACTTGACATGTTCACATAGGGGCTTTTCCTTCTTTTTTTTGTGTTCCGGCCTGGGGGGGGGGGGGGGGGGAGGAGCAGCGGGGGAGGGGAGCTTGTGAGGAATGTATACAGTATGATGTCTGTGTTTTTAGCTGTCTAAAATAAGCCCTTTTGCTGGTCACCGATAAATATATCCAGTGACCTGAACTGAGAAATAACTGAACTGCATTGATGAAATGTGCCAGACTCCACAGGCTATTGCCTTGGTCGTAAGCTTCTATGATTCATCATAGAAAGTTTATTGCTATGTCATTGTGCAATACATTTTGATCGTTTATTGCGTAAACTAAACTATGTTCATGACATTTGGGCATGCCTGCTTGATCCATTATTTGTTAACTGTTAGTATGATTGTTGAAGTAAAAGAAAGTTGCTATTGACTACCTGTGCCATACCGAATAGTTTACTAGCAGCAAGCTGCTTGCTTCAATTCCTGAAACATTGTTGTGCTTGAAGACATGAATATTAATGCTTGTATCTACTATGCTATGGATCTGAATGCTTCTTTTAGTGCATCCACATGTTTAATGACCTGTGCTTGTGTGTGAATGTTAAGCTTTATCTTAACAGAAATTTAGTACTTGATTCCAATTTTTGCAGTCTAAGGAGGAATGTGAGTATCTAATAAACCTTGCCCAACCGCATATGAAGAAGTCAACTGTTGTTGATAGTAAAACTGGTCGGAGCAAGGATAGCAGGTCTGTTTCCTATATTGCCTTCCATCTTTACTTTGTCGTATGTCAGCTTGAATTTGTCTTACCTTTACTGTATATTGGACAAGGAGCATGTAGTCTGTCAAACGCTAGTTATTTACCTTGATACTGGTTTGCAGGGTGCGTACAAGCTCTGGAATGTTTTTGAGAAGAGGTCAAGACAAAATTATACGGGCCATAGAGAAAAGAATAGCAGACTTCACCTTCATTCCTGTAGGTATGAGATGCAATCCATATGTTGCTAGATTTTGGTCGTGCTAGTTCACTATGAGGTATCATAACACAACAGTGTTTACCCTATTTATTCAATGCTTTAATTATAGGAAATAAAACTTTTTTTGTTACGGAAGGTTTTAACCAGAGAGTGGATTGAAATTGAGCTTTAGAAAATATGAGAAAAAACTTAGGAAAACTGAACATGGTGATTTGGGGGGTGGGGTAGGAGAGAGAAACAAAACGGAGCGTACTATGACTTGGATGGAACTTAGAAGTGTAACAGCGGCAACATGTGATGAAGTGTTTGCTGTGAAAAGGATTTTATTAGGTAGCATGCCAACTCTTTGTTCTGGGGATATTCACACCTAATTATATATGTCACCGAGGAGATGTATGGCTTGTTTTGTACACAATTAAACTCTGTTACTCTATCCATGGTTTGAGCCACTTTAGATTCGTTGCACTTATACACCGCTCTTTTCCATTGGTTAATGACTAGGATTTATATTAATGTGACTATTGCCTATTGACCTGTATATATTGATTTATGTACTTTCAGAGCATGGAGAAGGACTTCAAGTTCTCCATTATGAGGAAGGTCAAAAGTATGAACCTCACTTTGATTACTTCCTAGATGAATTCAATACAAAGAATGGGGGACAAAGGAGTGCCACAGTTCTAATGTACTTGTAAGTTTCCGGCGACATCCTATAGATGGTTTCGGCGTCATGTATTCCCCATTCTTCTTTTTCTTTAACTTTTTTTTTCCCTTGCTGTTCATGGATTTGTCAATGCAGGTCAGATGTTGAAGAAGGTGGTGAGACTGTCTTCCCAGCAGCAAAGGGAAATTTCAGCTCCCTGCCAGGATGGGATGGTTTATCTGAATGTGCTAAAAGGGGCCTTTCTGTGAAACCAAAAATGGGCGATGCCTTACTTTTCTGGAGCATGAGGCCTGATGCCACATTAGATCCTTCCAGTCTGCATGGTTAGTTCTATCTTTAACAGAAAGGCCCCTCTTTTTTATGCCAGGACAATGTTGATCATGCGGCAGCCCTCTCTGATCCCCCCTCCCCAACACCCCCCCCCCAAAAAAAAACAAAAAAGGATAGTTCTGTGGAGTGTTATTCTCAATTCTCCTTTTTTGGCCAGTCATTTTGCATAGTTAAGTACTGAATCTAGGAACCCCATCTAGGCATGATGGCACATTTGTGGGAGAAGGCATTGCGGAAGAAAAGGGAAAAATGCCCTGGATTATCATGGCTAGTCTTGTGCTCCATATCAATGGTCTCGTCAGGTTTTTTATTGCCCTGAGGGTTCTGATGTTCTGTAATCTGGTGCAGGTGGCTGCCCCGTTATCAAAGGAAACAAATGGTCATCCACAAAGTGGATACATGTTGGCGAGTACAAGATCTGAGATGGCGATTCCGGTAACTTACCTTCCCGCATGTCTACCTTTGGATGTATGTATGCCCTATCTTGGTTCTAAACGTTGAAGGTTGTAATCGTAGTAAGTTTAAAGATGTGTTTGCGGAAATGTGAAGCTGTGTGTAATTAATGAAAATTTTTGGTTTTCTAGAGAAAGAATGGGAAATTTCTGAAGGTTCTGTTAATTGGTTCAAGCTCTGGAAGACAAGTATGAATTCCTAAATTCATCGCTGAGGAAGATTGAGAAGCCATATGCAATTATCTTGTGATTAGATATGTTATAAGTTTAGATTGCTTAGTTCTACAATCGTTTCACTTGTGGACCAATGACCAAAGAGATTCTTACATGGAAGTACTTGCAGTTGATGACATCTAGTGGTGTTCTTCTGGAGTTGGTTGTGTGATTTTAGCTGCTAAACTTGTCCAAGCAATTGGATGGAGAGTAGCAAAGTCCTTTCCCGATACTTCTTTGGCTCGTGTGCTATCAATGCGATGTAGATGTTGGACCTTCAGTGTCTGATCAATCTTCTACTTCAATTTTCAATGTTTTGGCGACCCTACTTTTCTATGTGCCTCTTCTACTGCCAGCTCTGGGGTACATTGGAATCCAAATCCAAATTCATACCCTGAGAGTTCTTCCTGGATTTTGCGTGCTCGTGTGTGTGCCCCCCGGGGGGAGGGGGGATGTGGTTGCTTTATCTCTGAATTGTGGACTTCCATTAGACCCTAGATTAAAAATGATATTTTCAGCAGTCAATGGCTTAAAATAATGGCATTGCTTTTTATTTTGTTATGTTCTCACAGTAATTGTTTTTGTACCAATTTTACTGATAGAAGCTCAGTGTCCAATCAAGAGCTCTCATGTGCGGTGCAGTTATTTCTTTGACTTGGCCATAACCTTGTTGGAGTCTGGCGTCTTAACACTGCTTTTGTGTTGGATTTTGTCATTCAGTTTATTTTTGAACTCTGAAGTGAAGGATGTGTCCACTCCTTTTGCTGCAGTGTCAAGCATCCTTACATGAAACTTTGGGTGAAGGGTCCGAGTATCACTTACGCCTTCCCCCTCCCCCCTCTCTTGCAGTCTTTTCCTCTTTTTGTGTATTCCTTTTTTCTTTTTTGTGTTTTGGGGGGGAGGGGGGTGTTGTCGGGGTCAGACAAGATGAGTCTGTTAGGGCGAGGAAGCCCACATGCAAGGGCAGAGAGGTCTGAAGGGGAAGCCACACTCTTCCTACCGTTGAGGTTTTTGCCCGATCTTGGTGACGTTCATTGTAGCCAAAAATAGAAGTATATCTTTTCAACGGGAAGATTTTGACATTTGCATTTAGTTTCATGCCCCATGGCATTGTTGTAGAGAGTAGAGACTGCAGACTATGATCTATTCATTCTATTCTGTGGCAGGTTAACGGAGAATGTCAGCAGTTCTGGGGTGCATCGTGCAAGATGAGCAAAGAGGGTTTTGCCCACTTCCAATTGCAGGCCTTCCTTACTGACCCATACTATAACATCTAACCTTTGTTGTCGCAAGTGTCTGAACATTAATTTTTTTAAATATCTGTTGGGTTTCTCGATGGGCATCTTGATCCGTGCGGGTATAGAGCACATGCGTAAATTTTCCATTGATTTATTGGTTTTCTCCCTGTGATGCATACATTCTTCCTTTGTTGTAGCATATGTGCGGTTGGTCGGGTACGTGTAGACTGTTGTTTACGATTGATGTGTAACATCTCGTATGCTCCAGGCTTTAGCATGGAGGATTACTGTGGCAATTAAATTGGTCATTTTTTATACGTTCTTCACAACTGTTTTTGTAATTGTCTATTTTGTGATGATGAAGCTGTCTATATTTGAGTTTGCTCAGATTGCAGCAAAATTCTACTGAGACCCGTATTCAAGTTGTTGGTCACTTTGATTTTGCTGAATGAACTTCCGGGAAAGTCCCTAGGGAGGTCGTAGTTTTCCAGCTGCTCAAGGGTGGGACCCCTTCTTTTTTTTTTTTTTTTTTTGGCTTGGTGGGAAAAAAATTGTTGCTGAAAATTTTAAAAGCTCTCATATAGACAGAGAATGAAACGAGGAAAATTCCTAAATTGTCAAAACCTGTATCTTCTTTATCTCACCCCAAAAATTGAAGCTCTAATTTATGGGTAGAAATCATTGTCTTCTGTGCAAAACCTACAAATCCAATATTGATCTCAGACATATTCTTGATTCCTATGGACTGGGTTGTGTACGCTCGTTCTCATTTCAAGTAACATTTGATTCAGCTAACTCCTAATGGTGAAGGTGATGGAGAATGACCCTACTCTGCCTGTGTGAGCTCGCAACCCATTTTAAAGACTTTAAGCTGAGTAGACGAGCTAGGTATGTAAATGTCATAAAAATGTAGCACACTACCACGACAATGGAAGGTTCTATGATACTCCTAAAAGCACACAGTTCTGCATAAATCTCAAAAACCTGTTTTTATTGGTCTTTGAGCTGGTTTTTCTTGGTTTTGGTTCCCTCTTTTGAGAGTCCTAAATTCCTAACGATTGAAAAGCACAGTATGGGTCCAGTAATCTTCTTGTCGTGAAGGTAAAGCACCTGAAAATGAACCAATTAGACTTTGATGCAGAGTTAGCCCATTCGGCCTGTTCCTAAAGTTGCTTGCTAGCACAGATGTTCGATGCCTTATTGCACAATCTCTTCAATTTCCCAATTGGGGTCCTGTCACAAAAACCACAAGTTAAAGGGCAGAGAAACAGGAGTGATGCTAAAACTTCGTGTTGACATGCCCAAAGATGCAGGGAGCTGCCCATTCTGTAATGCTCCGTCCTCATGCAATCTTTGTCTTCTCATCATTTTGCGAGGAGATAGCACCTGGAATGCTAATAATAGAATTTCTCATCCCTGCAATCAGGAAAATAACCATTTACAGAATACTGTTATTACTATACAGGTGGCCTTCCTCAGATTCTCACATCTAGAAAATAATTGTTACAAAATACTATGCACTGGGAAAACTACAAAGAGTGGAGAAGATTTCAAGAAAAATTATAGGAAGACTCTGTCCATGCCCCTAAAGTCCCACACAAAGCTGGGGTGTGGGACAGATGGGGCAAGATGTAGTAGAGCCTTATCCGGTTACTCCTAAATTGGAGAGATAGTAGTTCCATTAGACCCTAGATTGGAAAGGCCTGCCACTCCAAAGGATACTATATCGAAGCTAACCTGCAAAGTAATGTAATCAAATAACCATATACAACTCCATCTGCACCATTTCATTTCTGCCTATGTTCTCGCCATGATCCATTGCAGTTGCATATCTACATACTGTCCCACGTAAGAATAACTAGGTTGACAGTCGCTGAAAGGTCAATGGCGATTGAAAAGAACATTAGAACCAGCTTGCATCATCTGATCACATAACATGTCTTTCTATTTTGGAAAACTCCGCAGCTGATTCAGAACTTCAGCAAAATCAGAAGGTGGAGGGCACGAGAATTGCATGTACTTGCCAGTGCATGGATGCTTAAACCTAAAAGAGTAGAAATGTAATGAGCTTCTGGCTGATGCCCAATTCAGAGGGGGGGAGGGGGAGATCAAGTGGAATGATGGTCTATTTCTTTACCCTAGAACCATAGCATGCAGGCAGGGCCTTTCTATGCAGGAAAGTAAATTAATGAGCTCAATCTGACTGCTTGATGGAATTCTAGGTCGAAGTAGTGACAAAGCCATGTCCTTAGTCCCTCCGTACAAATCATCTCCAAGTAGCGGAATGCCAATGTATTTTGCATGGACCCGTATCTATTTCATAAAGGAGACACAACAAATTAATGATTCTGCGGAAATATGAACAAAAATATAAAGGAAGCTTCCAATTTTTAGAATACGTATAGTCATGGCACATCATAATGACTGGTTCACACACATCTTCAAAATAACAGCAGCACAGATGGTTGATAATTATGTAGATGTTGTTACACTATGACTAGGACCTAGCCATTAATATTTCTGATATAATTGATCTTTAATATGGCATAAAGCACTAAATCAAGGGACCTGTAAAGAGCATACATGAAAATAAATCGCTCAAACCTGTCCTCACCATCAAATTCTTTTGATAAGTAAAAGAGCATACATCCACAGCTGTGCCTAAATGGAGAAAGGGAGTAAAATTTCTCAACAGCATACAGGCTTAGATTACAACATGCTTCCCATCATAAGCCTACTAAAGTTACCATTTCCAGTATGCTTAATGCATGCATTTCTATTGCATATAGTGAGATTGCTTTGGTGAATACAGTAAGAATCTCATGCAACTTTATCTAAGCAAGAATCTTCCAATCATTTATTCTGAGTTCAGTTAATACAAGCATTGCTTGTACATCAATTATTCCTCCTTACAAGTTGCCACACAGTGGAAAGCAGAAGCTACTAGCAGCAATGTCTTAATTGGATCTTCCACTCTCCTATCAAAAAAGGAAAGAAATCTAGCTAAATGCAACCATAATTTATAGGCCACTCTATAACAAAACATATTTGTTCTTTGAGTATATTGCAAGAGAAAAGCTTCATAGAATCATCGGCCTTCCAATGCAGTCATGCATTTGCAGCCTATAAGACTACAGGTTACATTGATCACCAATATATAATATTTAATTTCAAATGGGCTCAAGGAGTGCGAACAACTGTATCAGTACTTAAATACCTGATGAGTACGCCCAGTCTCTAATCTCCATTCAACCACCGCTGCACCACCATTGGCTAGCACTTCGAGCACTTTGTACCTAGAGGCTCAGTCCAGATAAAGAGAAACGGAAACTTCAAACAACTTCCACAGCCTCCATATCTATAATCAAACACCATGATATTCACATGTGACAAATGTATGCAACTAAGCAAAATCAATGTCCACGCCAAATGACGTTTCTATGTATCAAATTTTGTTAATATATCTTGTATATCAAAATAATATGATCCAAGGAAAATCAATATCGATCTGCACAAGAAAGACTAGTGTCCAATCAAGAAGGCTTCTCCCCCCCCCCCCCCCAAAAAAAACAAAAAAAAAAGAAAGCAAAATCCATGAAGAACTTTGATAAATAGACATAAAGACCCAAGATATAGTGCTTTAAGTGGTTGAGATAAAATTGAGTATCGTTATTGCGGAACACTAAAAGCACCTATCTCACAAACAAAAGGGGTCAAAATGGAGGGGGAGGGGGGCAAATAATATGTGCTTACAATTTAACTCCTCATTTACTAACCCAGTGGCTTTCAACACCTCATCCTGACATGACTTTTGGGGGGGGGGGGGGGACTCAACATCTGTATTCAGCCTTCCATTATCCCATTTTCGCTCAATTGGCTATCACATGCAGTATAGTATTACCATATCAAAAGCAATAGCTTCAGTTGCATTTAGCATTGAACTGACAAGGCATTGACTCCTACTACAGAACATGAAGGAACTGCACTAAATTGTTTCGGAGCCAAAGCAATGACTTCCAGGTTTAGTGAACATAAGGATTGCCATTCAGTCATGGCCCTTTTTAAAACATGAAACAAATTCGTCTAAATCGTTATGTGCAGGCATCAATTACCTGCTAGCAGCATGTCGTACAGGTCCTGAGTGATTACGCCCAATGGCAGCAACCATCCGTGTTCGGTTATTTATGTCCCGACCTATTGGAACCTCAACCCGTCCTGAAGTAGGGTTAGGCACTCCCGAAGTGAGACTAATGTAGACTCTAGTGATCATATGAGACTCAAATTGCTCTGCCAAATGTGCATGTGAATATTCATCCTGTCAAGAACATAACTGTAAAAATGAAAATATATTTTACCTATAGCATACCATGCTTCCCGGCATCGCCAGAATTAGTTCCCTCCCACCCCTTCTTCCCAAGAGAAAGTAAGGGCAGGGGGAAAGGGGAGAGATTCTGACCTTCGCGACCACCAGCAGTCCACTAGTGCCTTTGTCTAACCTGTGCACAATCCCTGGGCGAATAGAAGATGTCTCTTTGTTTGAAACTCGATCTATGAGATCTGCATCTATTTCGAGATAATCCTCTGAAACATCCTCTGCCTCAGAAAGCCACCCGGTATCCGGTAAACCAACATTGGGAAGACTGCAATGATTTAAAATGGCATTAACAAGTGTGCCCCGTGCATTTCCAGGTGCAGGATGGACAACCTGAACATGGCATGAGCCATCATTAGCAACACTAAGCCATACAGACAGAGAATGATGCATCAATATTGCAAGAAACGGAAATCAATAGAAGTTTAATGATCTAGTCCTTGCACGTGACCCTACATAGAACCTGAGTATGAGCTGTGAACCCCTTTCTGAATACCATATTTCGCCAGTGATGGGAACAATATCTGGTAATTTTTTTTTCCCTTCTCCCCAGCACCCGCTCCCCTCAAAAAAGAAAATAAAATCTCTATTGATCTTTAAGAAAACTAGTATCCTGTATGCTGCTCTCTTATATCAATGGTACCATGTCAATAGGACTCTCTTCCAACAGAATTCAACCTAAAACGACTTGATTAAGATTCAGGTCTACCACTTTCCAATAGTTCAGAAAGCCATGTTTTGGATCAGAACAATAATTTCTCGCTAGCCATAACCAAACTTCATTAACAACGCAGAACCTAATTTTAACATACGACAAAATAAAGCTCAGAACATCCAATCAGAAAATGCATCATAACCTTGCTGCATAGTTTACCACACAATGTCCACAAGTCTCAAAGCAGTGCAGGTGAAATGGTCTAGGCAACAGGAAGGCATGTACAATGATCAGCAAAGAATGATCCTCACCATATGGGGTGGTTTGTTTACAACTAACACATGCTCATCCTCATATTTTATGTCCAAAGGTATCTCCTCTGCTTCTGCCTTCAAGGCTTGCAATTTTGCTATGGTACAGTTAACTTCATCTCCTGTTCTAACAGCATATGAAACCTGCAAAACATTGTTCACATCATTAACATCCCCCTAAACAAGCAAATAACATCAGACTCCTTCAACCCTAAACCCCTGACTCTAAAACCCTAGACTTAAAGAAAACTATTCCAAGTCAAATTATCTAAACAACATCAATTGAGAGAAAACAAAAAGAAACTGCAACTAACATATGATACCTTATCGACAATGCGGCCATTAACGGAGACAAGACCAGCTCGTATACTGGACTGAACCCTAGCTCTGCTAATCCCCACAATTTTCGACGAAATCCAAGCGTCCAGCCTCACTTTCCCTACTTCCTCTACTCTCTCCTCCAATCTCACTCCTTCGTAGCTCGTTCTTCTATCGGCGACCTCAACGCCCCGGATTTCGCCGGAAAACGCTTTGACGAGTGCCGGAACCCTAAATCGAATCGAAATTGCACGGCGTCGAGGAAAATGGTAGAGGGTAGCGCACGAATTCAGCGCTTGCGCCATTGTTTGCTGCGTCGCCGCCTCGCCGGGATCCTGCAAGTTTGACAGTTTTTTTTTTTTTTTTTTTTTTGATATCAGGATTGCTCGGACCGGCTCGATTCGAATCAGACCGTTGGCACCGGTCCGACCCGTGTCGTACTCTCCGGTCCGGCCCGAGCCTCCGTTGTACAGACAGTAGTCACAGTACCGCAACGGCCAAAATGCTCGGAAAATTAAAATTTGGCATCATACAACGGTGAGAAAATCAGCAGAGTAGCATCATCTCTTCATAAATACCCTAAAAATTTCCCCCCTTTTCATCTCTCTCTCTCTCTCTCTCTCTCTCAAACTTCAGAAAGAATCATCTTCACTCTACAAGTCTACAATCTTGATTTCTTGCATATTTTTGTTATTCTCTAGCTATAATTCATCTGGGTGGCGAATCTCACGAACTCAAAGGGTAAGAACGTGATGGAAATAACTGTGCTTGATGCGAAGGTTGATGGGAATACAATGGAAATCAATCACCAGGAGGAGGATAACAAACAAATTTACATGGAAATAGATGAAGATCACACATCAAGTTGTGCAAGTCGACAACCTGATGAAGGTTTGTTCTTTTATAAAAGAGATACAATGATGCAAGAATTTGGTAAGTTCATCTATTCTCATTGAGATGCCATTTAATGTTGGTGAAAATGAAGATCTTGAACATTTTGGAAGACTAAGCTTACAGCCTGCTTTTAAAAGAATTCCTAGAAACATATTAACAAAAGAAGCCTTTAGTTCATATGGTGCAAGTGTGGATTATCTCATTGAATTGTTTCAAAAGCATGATGGACGTGTTTCTCTTACTGGTGGGTAATGGGAATCTAGTAGTGCTGAAGTTTATCAAGTACTTCTCACACGAAAAAGCCAAATTTACAGAGCTGTGTGAAAAAGAGGGTTTAAAACCTAAGGCTATTTCTTTAGATAATCCAATTTGTTGGACTTCTACTTGTAAGTTCTTGATTAATGACTACAAATATAGAGAGATTTTAACCAAAATTTACACTGAGAGTAATACTGGTACGCAACAAACCATGAAGGAGTCTCACTGGAAAATGGCACAGTCAATTGCTGATGTCCTGGAAGTATTTTACAAGGCAACTCAAATTTTTTCCCCAGTTAATGAGCCTAGTGTTCATGTAGTTATTCATGAAGCATTAAAATTGTTAGGGGAATGAGTAAACATGAGGAAGATCCTCTTTTGATGCATTGTATAAGTGTGATGAAAAAGTGGGGGTTAGTATACTCTTCAGAGTTTCCTCTTATACATACGCTATCGCTGCTATATTTGATCCGTATATTAAGCTGGATGGTTGATCATGTCTATTGCGATTATATTATGCAACCTCAGGAATTGAGTATGATGTTCGAAGTTATTTTCTCAGAATGCTATGTTTGCTCATTATTCATCCATTTATGAAGTCAAAGCATCTTCATCTTTATCCCACCCCCGAGTCGTTGATCCCTTGTACAGGGAAATAATGATGAAAATGGGGAGGTATGATGACTGTATTTCTGAGTTAGATTATCACTTGACTTCTCAATTCGATCTTTTCGATTATTCTAACGTTCTTCAATTGTGAGGCAAAAGAGCTGAAAGGTTTCCAATTATGTCAAAAATTGTGAGATATTTTGTCTTCACCAGTTTCAACAGTTGCTTCTGAGTTGGCTTTCAGTGCAGGCAAAAGAACTGTAGGCAAGAAGGAATTGAGGCTGATGCCGCACCTCATTAGGGTCCGTATCTGCAAGAAGGATTGGGAATTGGCTGAAAAAAGAACCCAATGACAGGCAACAAATACTCCTAGTAAAAGAAGATGATCCAGAATGTTAGATGGACACCTCTTCTGATATAGGGATTGTGGAAACTGATGATTTCTTCAATAAGGGACTAGCAAAAGGAAGAACAGCCATTGACAGTAGGGAGGAGAAGAAGTTTCTCTCTCCGGACTCTCATTATTAGAATCAATCAGAATGAATACAAAAATTGGAGTACAATGCTTGTTTATATAACTCCTAGCTGAATATCAGCAAAAAGAAAGAAGATGCTAACAGAATGCTGAGCTGGGAGAAAAATACTAACTAACTAACTCCTTTTATTCCAACACCCCCCCTCAAGTTGGAGGGTGTACATGAGGATACCCCTAACTTGCCAAGAAGGTGATGGTGCTGCAAACTCGGTGGAGATTTGGTGAACAAATCTACCAGCTGCTCAGAAGACTTGGTATGTGACAGAGAAATGAGACCTTCATGAAGCTTTTCCCTGACAAAATGACAGTTCAATTCGATGTGCTTGGTTCTCTCATGGAAAATCGGGTTCTTGGCAATGTAGATGGTAGCCAAGTTGTCACACTTAACTGGTATAGGCTGGATAGAAGATAGTTGAAGCTCAGAGAGTAGCCTAGTTAGTCAGGAGAGCTCAGTAGTGACTGCTCTCATAGACCTATATTCGGCCTCTGCAGAAGACAGGGCCACAGTGGGCCGTTTCTTGGATTTCCAAGATATGGGACTGTCCCCCCAATATTATGAAAAAACCACTAATCGATCTCCTAGTGCAAAGGCATTGAGCCCAATCTGAATCACAGTAAGCTTGAAGTGAATAATCAGGCTTGTTGTTGAAGAACAAGCCCTGAGGAGGATCCCTTTTAATATATCTAAGAGTATGAAAAGCTGTAGTCATGTGAGACTTGGTAGGAATTTGAAGGAATTGACTGAGGTATTGTATTGAGAAGGCAATATCCGGCCTGGTATTGGTAAGATAGTTAAGCTTCCTCACCAACTTTCTATATAAGTGGTAGCATCAGCCAAGGAATCATTAGGAGTATGAGTTTTAGAAAGAGGTCCCAAAGGACAAGTAGTGGCTGACAAAGAATCACATTGAAACTCCTTTAAGAGATCCATAACAAACTTCCTTTGAGTCAAAATTAATCCACTGGGAACCCTGTAAATCTCCATCCCCAAAAAGTAATTCAGCTCCCCTAAATCCTTGATCTTAAACTTGTCATCCAGAAAGGCCTTTAAGGCTGTAATCTCTACAGGACTATTGCATGTGATAACAACATCATCTACATAAACAGCAAGCAACACCATAGAAGTGTCGCGTAGTTTTGTAAAACAAAGAATAATCATTCTTGGAATGCTGAAATCCAAGACCTCTGAGGGTGTCTGACAGTTTGGAATACCATTGTCTCGAGGCTTGTTTGAATCCATAAAAAGATTTCTTTAATTTGCAAACCATATTGGGTTTAGGAATAGCAAGTCCTGGTGGTGGATGCATGTAAATATCCTCATCTAAATAATCTCCATGTAAGAATGCATTATTGACGCTGATAAATAGGCCAATGCTTCTTAACTGCAGTGGCAATCAAGCTTCTGATGGTGGTCATTTTTACCACAGGAGAAAAAGTGTCGGTATAGTCAACGCCTTCCTTCTAAGTAAAGTCCCTAATCACCAACCTAGCCTTGCATCTTTCTAAGCTGCATATGCTTTGTATTTCACCTTGTATACCCATTTACAACTTATAGGTTTTTTACTAGCAGGTGAATCCACCAAATCCCAAGTGTTGTTAGCTTGTAAGGCATCAAACTCTTTTTGCATAGCCTCTTGCCATTCTGGTTTGGTTGTGGTGTCTGTATAGGAGGATGACTCACTATAGGAGTCCAAACTTTCCAGTAATGATGAAAAACTAATAGAAACATCAAAAGGACTAGCTGTTGCTGCATTGCAACAAATGGTAGTGATAGTATGAGGACAGATAGAATTAACTGCTGAATCTGGCTATTGTGTCATGACACTGTGACATACATAGTCTGACAAATAAGAGGGAAGCTTGTGTCCTCGAGTAGACCTTTTTGTTTCCAACAGAGAAGAAGGAACTGGAGGCTGGTCTCCTGTTGATATATGTAATAGAGGATGCCCTTGAACATTTGAGGAAGGACTATTAGGAAGTACAACATCTGTGGCCGTGGTGTTTGAAACATCATGAGTATCATGAGTGTCAAATGGCTTGTAATGAGGGGAAAATTGAGGCTTATTGGAATTATGCTAAATATGATAAGGAAAAATGTGTTCATGAAAGATAACATCCTGGGATGTAAAGACTTGAGATGTTTCAAGATTCAAAAGCTTATATGCTTTTTGTCCAAAGGGGTATTCTAAGAAGACACAAGGAACTGCCCTGGTCTGAAACTTGTCTCTCCCTGCCTTAAGAGTGGCCGCATAACAAAGACTCCCAAAAACTCTAAGATGCTCATAACTTGAAGATTGACCAAACAATAATTGAAATGGACTTAAACCCTTAAGGACCTTGGAAGGGAACACGTTTATGGGGTATGTGGCTGTCAGCACACACTCCCTTCAATGCTTCATTGGCAAACCAGAATTAAATAGCAAGGTTCCTAAGGTTTTAAGAAGATGCTTATGCTTGCGTTTTACCACTCCATTTTGTTGTAGTGTCCCCACACAACTTGTTTGATGAACAATACCTTTGGACAAGAAATACTCATAATTTTCTTTGCTAAGCCCTAATTCTAGGGCATCATCAGACCTTACTGTCTTTACTTTGGCACCAAACTGAGTGAGGGCCACTTCCACAAAGGCCTTAATCAAATGCATGCCATTGCTCTTTGTAGCCAAAAGATGTGTCCATGTTGTTCTACTATAGTCATCCACTATAGTTATAAAATACCTGTAACCATTATAGGTCTGAACTCTATACGGCCCCTAAAGATCAATATGTATAAGCTCAAATATGTGAGTAGAATAAATTTGACTGTGAGGAAATGGAAGCCTATGCTGTTTTGCTTTGGAACAAATCAAGCACTGTTTTATTGAATCAACACAATCATGACTAAATAACAATCCTAATTTTTGTAGTTTTGAGAATGGTAAATGACCCAATCTAGCATGCCACAGGTTTCCATCAGACATACTAGTATTACAAACAGATTCATGATTGACTGGAAGTAAAGACTGAGATTGAATAATATCCAAGGATCTTGTAGATGCTGCAATACTTGTCTTGAGTAGATAAAATTCCTACATATAGCTCACCAAGAACCTGTGGCCTCTTCATGGAAGGGGCCTGTATGGAAGGGGCCTGCATAAGACAATACTCATGTGTAAAGATGACATGGCAATTGTAGTGATTGGATAACTTGCCTACTGACAAAAGGTTGTACTTGAAACTAGGGATATATAAAACTCCATGTAATGCCAATGTATGGTTGATCAAAACAGTACCAGCATAAGTAACTGAGACATACTTTCCATTAGGTAATGTCACTATCTATGAAGCATGGACACTTTTTTTGGTGGACGCATCAGTGTCGGACACGTGTCCGACACGGACACGCCCCAAGACGTCACGGACACGTGTCTGACACATCACAATCCGTGTCCCAAAAAAAAGTAAAAAAAATTGTGGACATGCTCAGGGATACGCTTGATACTCGCGAATCCGGATCGAGGACACTGCACGGGACACGCGAAGGAAGAAAGCTTGTGATTTCTGGTATTTTTTTTTTAAAAAAAGGAGAAATACTTACCTTTGGAGGAAAAAAAGGAAACCCAAGCATCAAAGAGAAGTCAAAGGGCCTGAAGATCATATTATAACACTAGCTTTGCTCATTGGGGAGGGGGGAAAAAAACAGTATCAAAAACATCAACACTAGGGTTTTAGCTTTCAAGTTTCAATCGCCGGCAGCCGCTACAAGTGGAGACTGTTCCAGCAAGGCGGCAGGTCCAGCAAGGCAGCAACCGAAGCTTCGAAGTTGATAGGTACGCTAGTCTCTATAAGCTCTCTGTTTCTAGTGCTCTTCGTGCCATCAAAGCTCTCTGTTTTCTCTCCATCTCTCTGTTTTTCTCTCCATCTCTACTCCTACAGCTACAGTGACTATCGCTATCTCTGATTCTCTCAGTTTCTCACTTTAGAGTGTGAAGATCAGAGATAGGTTGTGTAAAAGGGGTGGAAAGTGGGGTTAGAGAGAGAAAGTGAGATGCGAGAGAATGGGATGAGCTGATGGGGTCGTGTAAAGTAAAAGCCTATAAAAGACTTGTCTAATCTCTCTGTTTCTTACAATAAAGTTACAGCAGTAGGTTTCTTTATTGTTGTTTATTATTTTTTTGACTTTTTGTACTCCACTCTATGATTCATGAGTACTATTGTACTACACTACTATCTAATGCTATAAAAAATTATCTTTAGTGTTAAATTATCATGAGTATTATTGTAATTGTTCTAAAAATTTGTTAAATTGATCTTTGTTTTTAGTCGTTTAAATTTTTTTGGTTAGTTATAAAAAATGAATAATTAATTATTTAATTACAATTTTTTTTTTGACTTTGTAGATTTAATGGATGATTCATCTACACCTCTTCCTCCTCGTGATGAAGACTTATTGTGGAAATATGTTTCTAAATACAACAAAACAAGCGAAGGTGGTGGTGGTGGTGGTGGAAATATTACTTGAAAGTGTAATTTTTGTGGGCAAACGAAGAGGAGCTCTTACACAAGGGTTAGAGCCCATCTTTTGAAGTTGCCGGGAAATGGAATAGGTTCATGTACAAAGGTAACTTCAAAAGACATTGTACAAATGCAAAACTTAGAGGATGAAGCAAAAGAAAGAGCAAAAATGAAAGCACCAAAGAAAGTTCCTTTGCCACCTTCATCAAATATATCTCAATGGAATCCTCATGCGATTTTAAATGACATGATCCAAGGCGATCGGAAAAGAAAGAAAGGAGAAAGTGAAAGTTCAAATCCTATTGAGAAGGCATATAATACAAAATCACGTGAGATTTTGGATGCTCATATTGCTAGGATGTTTTACTCTGGAGATCTACCATTCCACCTGGCAAGAAATCCATATTATGTGAGTTCTTATGCTTATGCTGCAAATCATCCCCTTTCCGGCTCTCTTCCTCCCGGTTACAATAAGCTAAGGACAACTTTGCTTACAAAGGAACGAGATAATGTCGAGAGCATGCTACAACCTATCAAGGGCACATGAAAACAAAAAGGTGTAAGTATTGTGACAGATGGATGGATTGACTCCCAAAGAAGGCCTTTAATAAACTTTATGGCCGTAACTGAAGGTGGACCTATGTTTCTTAAGGCCATCGATGTTTTCGGAGAGACAAAGGACAAGTACTTCATTTTCAACTTGTTAAAGGAAGTAATTCAAGAGGTTGGTGTGGACAATATTGTCCAAGTTATTGCTGATAATGCCAAAAATTGTGCGGGGGCCGGAGCATTGGTACACCAAATATATCCTCACATTTTTTGGACTCCATGTGTTGTTCATACCCTCAATCTTGCCTTACAAAATATTTGCGCGGCAAAGAATGTGGAGAATAATGTGATTACTTTTGAAGAGTGTTCTTGGATAACAGAGGTGGCTGATGATTGCCAATTTATCAAGAACTTTATTATGAATCATTCCATGAGATTGTCAATGTTTAATGAGTTTGTCCCTTTAAAGTTGCTTGTCGTTGCCTCCACTGGTTTTGCTTCCATTCTTGTTATGATGAAGAGGTTCAAGCTCATAAAAGGAGGCCTTCAAACTTTGGTCATAAGTGAGAAATAGGCTAGTTATCGGGAAGATGATGTAGGTAAGGCAAGGTTGGTGAAAGAGAAGGTATTAGATGATATGTGATGGGACCAAATTGACTATATCCTTTCTATCACCGCTCCTATATATAATATGCTTAGATTTTGTGACACCGATAAGCCTTGTCTTCACTTAGTATATGATATGTGGGACACTACGATTGAAAAGGTGAAGCTTGCCATCTATAAGCAAGAGAGGAAAAGGCTTGAAGAGTCCTCTACTTTCTATGATATGGCCCACAAGATTCTTGTTGATCGTTGGACTAAGAATAACACTCCTCTCCATTGCATGGCACATTCTCTCAATCCAAGGTAATTTATAAATTAAGAAACATATTGACATGTATTATATGATGTGAGAATTCTCAATCTAATTTTTTCCTTTTCTTGTTTAAGGTATTATAGTGATCAATGGCTTGAGGAAGGGCCGAATCGGGTTCCTTCACGTAAGGATTTGGAAGTTTCTCAAGAAAGAATGAAGTGCATGCGAAAATATTTCCCTAGCTCGGAGGAACGTGCTAAAGCCAATCTTGAGTTTGCCAACTTTTCAACTCGATCTCAAGCATTATCAAAAAGTGATTCTATTCATGATCGATACACTATGGATCCTAAAAGTTGGTGGGTTGTTTATGGAACAAATGCACCACTACTTCAAAATTTAGCTTTGAAATTACTTGAACAACCTTCATCATCGTCTTGTTGTGAAGGGAATTGGAGTACTTATTCGTTTATTCATTCTTTGAGAAGGAATAAGATGGCTCCAAAACGTGCGGAGGACTTGGTTTTCATTCATAGTAATCTTCGTCTTCTTTCAAGAAGAACTACGGAATATGTTAAGGGAGAGTGTAGGATGTGGGATATTTGTGGAGACAAGTTTGATTCCCTTGAAGATGTTGGAGAGTTAGAAATAGCACATCTATCTCTTGATGAACCAGAGTTGGGGAGGGGATGATGGTGAAGATGATGCTAATCATGTTGATGGTGGTAATGGTGAAGATGCAAATGCAATTGAAATTGAGTGAAACACATATCTTAGATAGTTATTTTTCTTCACTAGTAATTGGATCTTTTTTTTATTAAATGTCAATTTTCAATGAAGTAGTATGAAGGTTTCTCTTTTTCAATTGGAAGTATTGATCAAATTAAATTGTTATGCTCCAATCATTATGTTATATCTCTTTTTCAATTGTTTTGGTAAAAAATATATTTGTTAACTATGGATTTTAAGATTTATATGGTCATTTACATAGAAAAAAATATGTAACTAGCGAACGTGTCGGATAGCATGTCATATCCTTATTTTTCAGAAAATCAAGTGTCGGCGTATCCGTGTCGCGTATCCGCGTCTGTGTTTTGGTCACTATACTAGGCCTAATGAGGGCCCTAAGATCAGAAAACAACTCCTCGTGGTGACACATATGGTCACTAGCTCCAGTATTCACAATCCATGTACCTTCCCAATCAGATACAGAAGACAATAAGCATAGGTTCTGTGTATGATTAATAGTACTTGTACCTGTAAAGCTTGTAAAGGCTGTTGAACTAGCATTGTAGTCAAGGCTTGAGTACCCTGTCTTGTTCAATTGAACATTTTGCAGTAGAGCAATCAACTGAGAAGACTGTTCTGGGGTTAAACCTGGGACTGGGGTCTGAAGGTGCTGAGAACTAGGATCTTGACAATCATTCTCTTGGTCACTAGTTTGAACTAGAGCAGCTGTCCCCCTTTAGACCTGTTATTTGGTGGAAAACCATGAAGTCTATAGCATTTCTCAATTGAATGCCCAGCCTTCTTACAATAATTGCAGAACAGATTAGCCCTCTTTCCTTCACCCTTTTGAAACCTGTTATAAGAATTCTCAACTCTTGTTTCACCCCTATCCATTTTTTCTCTGTAAAATGGTTGCGGTTTCTGTGCTTCAACAGCTAAAGAGGCAGAATCAGCAAAAAAATGACCAGCAGACTTGATCTCCCTTTGTTTTTCCTCTTGGATTAGCATAGAATAAACTTGGCTCATCGATGGCAGAGGTTGCATCATAAGAATATTACCCCTAACTGAATTATAGTCATCATTCAACTCCATCAAGAATTGCAAGAGTTTTTTGTTTTGCTTCTTTTAGAGACTTTTTCAGATGAAGAACAAATACAGGTAGGAAATGCATCAAGATCATCCAGCTCATC
This sequence comes from Carnegiea gigantea, assembly GCA_029747015.1. Taxonomy (NCBI): domain Eukaryota; kingdom Viridiplantae; phylum Streptophyta; class Magnoliopsida; order Caryophyllales; family Cactaceae; genus Carnegiea; species Carnegiea gigantea. The sequence goes on from JAKOGI010000207.1 coordinate 142,137, forward strand.
CCAAAGACTCTTCACCTTGGTATAATATGTTGAAATATCACTATTACCCTGACTTACATTGCACATTTCCTTTTGGACTTGATACAACTTTGCACCATTAACTTGTCCAAACCTTTCTTCTAATTCTATCTACATTTGCCTAGCAGTTTTAGCATAAATGATGCTATCTGCAATGTTTTTGCTTACAACATTCAGAATCCAAGACATAACCATGTCATTACACTTGGTCTACTTTTTCAAATCAGGTGAATTAGATTGAGATCTTGCTAGACGACCATCAATAAAGTATAGCTTGCTTTTAGTGAATAGAGCTATAGTCATGGCATGTTTCCATGAACCAAAACCATTGCCATCAAAAATCGTAGATACAAGAAGCAAACCTGGGTGATCACTCGGGTGAAGGAAATATGCCTCAGCCAGATCCTCAGCAGAGAGTACAACTTCTGATGTTGTCATTTTTAAACTGAAACTGAGAGTCCAGAGTACTGAAGATTCTTGAAGAAAAAGGAACTAGGAGTAGAACTCTAAATTTCTTGATGTAAGGGCTAGATCGATTGGAGATTCAGGTCAATTAATCTAGAAAGAGCAAAATCTTGTGAAAATATTATTAAGGTTTGATCAATTCGATGACCCAAGGCAGATTGATCGAAGAAGAGGAAGAAGAAAGAAAAATCAGGAAACTGAATTCAGAGATTCCTGCTCTGATACTATGTGGAAACTGATTATTTCTTGAATAAGGGACTAGCAAAAGGAAGAACAGCCATGACAGAAGGGAGGAGAAGAAGTTTCTCTCTCCAGACTCTCATTATTAGAATCAATCAGAATGGATACAAAAATGAGAGTACAATGCTTGTTTATATAACTCCTAACTGAATATCAGCAAAGAGAAAGAAGATGCTAACAGAATGCTGAGCTGGAAAACAGAATGCTGAGCTGGGAGAAAAATGCTAACTCCTTTTATTCCAACAGGGATTTTGATTATTTTGTTGACATGCCCTCTTTTTAATTTTCAGAGGCAACAACGCTTGAGGTTTTGTTAATGTCAGTATCCTGATTTAAAGTCCAGTGCAATTGTCTTCTGATATTTTTTTAACTATTTGTTAATACAGTTTTTAATTTAAGTAAGTATTTTTAATTTTCTTTTATGTTCTGATATATTTTGAAAGTTTATGCTTTGAAGAAATCACAAATTTCAATAAGCAAAAGACATAAAAATACATGTTTTTTGGGGGGGGGGGGGCACCCTGGAAGGTGTGTACTTTCTTTATTTTCATCCATTTGTAGGGCATGTACATATAGTTTAATCATTTATTTTTCAAATTCGTTGAACTTACAATTGGAGAACGAATGAGCTTCGCATATGATATACAATTGGATGATGCAAAGAAGTATAATGCACAAAAGCATTTCAGATGTATCCTTATTTTTGCCCCTGTATTCATCCACTTTAACACAAACAGCTCATTTTGGTTTCCCATCAGAATCTGTTGTTCCCTTCCTCATCATGTTCACAAATTCTGCAAAATTGATTGTTCCATCCTGCATTTGTTCATGTAAAAATTTGTGAACCAATTAGCATAGAACACAACGGATAAGGTCATAAGGCTCCAAGCTACGTAGAGAGAGAGAGAGAGAGAGAGAGAGAGAGAGAGAGAGTTACTTTGTCGGTATCGACATCATCAAGAATTTCATCGATGGTTGCCTCGTCCCCCATTCCATAGTCAGCCATGGCTTGTCTTAGCTCATCCCGGGTAATGTACCTGACACGCAAAGAATGCACCAGAAATGCATTTTTCAGTTATTCCCTTTTCTGGGCACGCCTAGGCATGGCATAGTTCAATGCATACTTAAAACGCTTTCTTGTCACTATAGTCCTGTTTGTCTAACACTGCTAATTGTTAACACTCCTTCAATGGCTTTTCAACCACAAAATTATGCCAAAAAAGGGTTCTTCTGCAAACAGCCTATCCATCTATCTTTTACGGTTGCTGACATCTGAATCTCATCAAACGTGCTTCACTGGATTACCCTAGGATGTAGTAGCGGTATTTTGGGCATGGCCACATTGTGTTTTGGTTTAGAAGTTATGGCTGAGGATCAGTAAGAGGTCATTTTCCAGTGTATAAACAAGATGTTGAAGAATTATCGTTCATGACGTCAGAAAGCTTAATAACAAACAACAGAAAAGTATGCGTATATGAGAATACAAACCCATTGCCATCCTTGTCAAAGTACTTAAAGACCTCGAGTAGGTTCTCATCCCTCTCCAGCCGATGGCGGTGCATAGTTGCAGTAACAAACTCCATGTAATCAATAGTCCCGCTCTTATCAACATCAGCCTGACATTGAAAATTAAAGTCAATACGCAACATACTACAGAAATAAGAACAAGAACTATAATCATTTTGCCTTCATCTAATCACCTTAAGAGCAACAACACTTTCTTCAATACATGGACAAAGTTGAAGAATAAGCAGAAAAAACAAGAAGTCTCAAGTTTATAGTCCTTACCGCCTCCATTAGCTGCTCTATTTCGGCTTCACTGAGTCTTGAACCCAGCCTTGCCAGTCCGTTCTTAAGTTCTTCCAGTGTGATCGTACCACTTTTATCAGTGTCTATGTTGTTGAAAAGTTCTTTCAAACCTTTTATTTCCTCGTCTGAGATATTTTTTTCTGCCATTACCTTCAGCGATCCAGGGGTAAAAGGTGAGAAATGGGAGTTAGAGAGTGACAATGCCTCACCATTCCTTTGAAATCCAAATTTGGCACAGAATGTGAAGCCATTTTTTGGCTGTGGATGAACGAACGTGGTCAAGGCTCACCACAGACGTCCAACTTTTATAAGTAATGGAAGAAAAAGGAAATTCAGTAACCTTGAGAGCAAGCTTCTTGAATTTGTTCATTGCTCTGAACTGCTTCATCCTAATCAGAACAGCACTATCAATGGGTTGGTCAGATGCTTCACCACCTTCTTTAAGCCATTCATGTTCTGGTTCATATGTAATATGCGGATTGTGTCAGGTGGAAAAAAACCCATTGCTATTTCTTATACAAATAACCAATTAAAAAGAACGAAAAAGAAAAGAAAAAACTCTCTATCTTAACTTGGATTCAACTACAAATTTTTCATGAGTATATATTCAGGAGTCAAACCAACCTATTATCTGTAAATGTTACATTTGTCTCATCTAAAATTAAGCGTCAAGTGTCTACAGCCCCTATTGATGTTAGAATGACAAATCTTAGACATTTGTAATGGAGATAGAATGACGAGTCCAGCTGACCTACAGTTAAGAGAAGAAGAGTTCTTCCCTCGAACATATTTGATAAAAAGACACTTCTAGAATTCAGTGCAATATCAAATGCAAATGGTTCTCAAGGAAGTATATACATACATGATGGTTGACACGTGTTAACCATACAAGTGGATGTCTGGATAAGAACAGAAGAAAGGCGTTCGGGCTACCATGGTTATTAGAGCAGTAGCAGCCGAGCGCAAAATCCAGGAACGCGGCTCCCACATGCCCACTTGTCAGCAAATAAGAGGTGAGAGAGAGGTGTCCCATGCGGGGAGAAACGACTGTTTGTGCACCCCGCAGCCGCCTTTTTCATTTTTTAATATTTTTTTGTTTTTTCTTTTTTTGGGGGGGAAGTATATGATTTTTAAATAATTTAAATAATAGGTTGTGTGTTATGAGGTGGGTCCATGATAAATATTTTTATTGGATGATTAAAATTGAGTTCCATAGGTTGGAGAAGTGATGGAATGCAAGTTCCAAAATTGTGGAACTTTTACTGATGTGGCCGGCCAGAGTTCCAAAAATGGCTGGGAATGCTCTTAGTAGGAAAAGGCACATACCAAGTGCTTGAGCAGCAGTTATGCGTGTTTTTGGGTTTCTGTCCAGCATCTTAGTAATTAAGTCCTTGGCAGCTCCAGATATTGAAGGCCATGGTTTGCTTTCCAGGTCAAGCGTTCCCTTCTTGATCTCTTCAAATATCCCAGCCTCAGTCTCTGAAATAGTATCTAAGACTAGTCAGTCAGAAAAAGTGAGGAGGAACAATTATAAAACATACACATGCAATGAAGAAACGGGCATTCCATGACCCCACAAAACCAGTAAAGACACTTACCAGAACAGACATAACTATCAACCATGCCTTCACACAGGCTACATTCAATATGAAATGCATTTGACTGAATTCTTTAAGCATATATGCTTACCGGCATAAAAGGGAGGAACTCCGCTTAGAAGGATGTATAAAATGACACCGGCACTCCAAACATCTACCTCCTTTCCATAGTGTCGCTGCAAAACCTCTGGGGCAACATAATATGCACTTCCAACAAGTTCCTTATAGACCTTTCCTGCAATATCAAATTTTCTCCGATCAGTCCAGATGCAGCCACTATTTGAGCCCAGCTTCACATAAAGTGTGACTCTTAAGGAGAATCCCCAACTTGGATAACCCAATAACATATCCTAAAAACGCCATCGTTGTTGGACCATTGCAAATATTCTAATAGAAGATATGCAGTTTTTCTTTTAAAATTGTTTTAAATAATTTTGCAGAAAATGAGCCAAGTCCCCAGTGAATTTTATTAATTATCTTCATACAGTAGCAATACATTTGTAGGATATGAGAATTTGCATGAACAAGAGGCATGACATAAGTGGTTCTCGAAAACTTGGCTTTTGCAAGGCAAGTTATCAAGTTGTATCTCAGTCAAATGAGCCAATATTATTTTGGCTACACAACCGAGCTAAAGCCCCACAAATGAGTTAATACTTAGTACGCGTCCATATCCTTTTTGACAATACCTCACATGAATATGCCCATGCTTACTTGATTATTGTAATTGTTCACTTGAAGACAATGCATCAAGTTCGGCATAAATAAAATGATTGAGCGTGCTCAATCCAAGCAATCCTTGTGTATATGATGGAACAAAAAATGCCTGGACTATAGTTACCGGAACTGTGGATCAATAGTGTTAGCCGACTAGTAATGGTATTGAAACACCATTGCTAGTTGTTTACATTGGTTTAAATTAGTTGCACTAGTTTAGCAGTCGCAAGTCCTGACAAAAGATCCTTTTCTTTCTATTTCTTGCATTCATTTTTTGGGGAAAAATGCCAAGCAGCAATAACCTGAATGAGCAACACAAAATTATACAAAATCTTGATCCCATATACAGCCACATATATCTAAAGCGAATGACGATAACAACTAATTCAAGCTTATTGAACCAGGAAGATACAATCACATATACATAGATACAACATTACATAACTGATAATGAAAAGTGCAGGTTAGAAACTGGAAAATGGGCGTTTGGAACTGACCTTCCTCAATGAAGACGGAGAGCCCGAAATCGGTGATCTTGAGAGGGGAATTCGGCTCCTTGCTGGCCAACAAGAAGTTCTCAGGTTTCAAGTCTCTATGCATAACCCCCATGAAATGGCAAACATATACCACATTGACAATCTGCCTAAAAATAACAGCTGCTTCCTTCTCAGAAAAGCTCCCTTTAGCCACGATCCTATCAAAGAGCTCCCCACCTAGACAGAGCTCCATCACAACATACAAATTGCTCCTATCCTCACAAGCCCCCTTAAACTCCACAATGTTGGGTTGCCCACTAAGGTGTTGCATGATCAAAATCTCTCTCTTCACATCCTCAACATCCTTAGTATGCTTCAACTTAAACCTAGAAATGGACTTACAGGCATATTTCAACCCAGTAGATTTCTCAGTGCACAAATAGGTGATCCCAAATTGCCCTCTTCCAAGCTCTTTGTCAAGTTGGTAAATCGAGGTGATATCAACGTAAGGTTTGTTCAAAATGGGGCCAATTTCAGTGGAGGGAGGCGTTTGGGAGGGTGAAATTTGTGGGGGTTGAGCTGGCTTTGATGATGGAAGAGGCATTGGAGGTGGGTTGTACCTGTTTCTAGTTCTAGGAGAAGTATCTGAGGAGGAAGAAGAGATCGCAATTTCATAATTTCTGGGGCACCAGAAGTCTGATGAGCAACAATTCCCCATGTCTTTGGCAGAGGAGAAAGGAGAGAGAATGGGTTGGAAGAGGGGCAGGTTGAGGGAGAGAGAGGGGGGGAAGCAAGTTTCATTTTCATAGCAAGAAGTTTGGGTTTGGGTGCTTTGCTTTGCGTCTCAGAGATTGTTCTGGCCACTGCTCTGTACTTTTGGTTCTGTTTATTAGTGTTTTCAGGAAGCCCTTCGTCTTAACAAGCTTTGTGCTCTGTTTTCACCTTTTGGAGATTTTTGAACATCCATTATAGACCGCAGGTATTAGACATTAGACAGCTGGAAGGGGAGAACGCGAAGATGACCTGTTTTTTTTTTTCTTTTGGTTTTTTTGAAAGACAAGATGAATTCTGAATTGAATGTCATACGAATCTACATTAAACATTACATTCAACCTAATTTATAACTAAAATAACAAAATCAACTTGTAGATGGAGAAAACTAATTGAAATTCTCCTAGACACCCCTCTCAATATCAATCATTGCATCATAATATAATATTTAACAAGGAGATCTGCAAATCTTGTGCAGTCTTCTCATCGATAAGATTCATTTGTTATGGCAGTCTAAATTTGAAGAGCTGATGCCTATTCTAGATAGGGTTGTCAAAAGCTGATCCGGCACAATTACCGACCCAAATTGAACACGAAATTAAGTGGGTGTGGATAAAAATTTTTAAGCCATTTAATTAAATGAATTGACATGTTTAACCCGTTTAACTAATTGGGTTAGGTTCAGATTGAGAATTTTGACACGAAAAAGTACCTATTTAACCCGTTTAATTAAACAGGTTAAATATGTCGACCTATTTACCTAATTACCGTTAACTTTTTGGGAAAAATTGTGAAAAAGTAGGGTATAATCAGTCGATCTGTGTTTTGGGGTTGTGGTTCCTGCAGATCATGGACAATAATTTCATCGTGATGATATATTGAACTTAAAAGAATGGTTTACAATGTTCCATAATCATATTTTAGTCGAAATATTAAGTGGACAAATGGATAATCGGATAACCTGAACCTGACCCGTGTATATTAAATGGATTAATAGGTAAATTTCAGGCCAACCCATTTAAAAAATAAACGGGTACATGTCAAGGTTTTCAACCCGTTTAATAAACGGGTTATGTTCAGGTCAAGAATTTCTCGACCCGTTTAAGTTCGATACGAACATAAACTCAACTCGACCTGACCTATTTAACAAGCCTAGTTCTAGACCAATCCTGGAATCAATTAATAATCTGACCCCACACAAGCAGAACGGGATGAAAAGAATTTGATAGATTCGCTCCAAGTGAAAGAGGCAACACTACCCACTAGAAGAAACGGTGGAAAGGCTCTCATAAATGGAAAGCGAAAAATTATTAGCAAAACTAGCAGGAATACTTCACATCGGTCTTCTCCTTCACCGACCTACCCCTAAAATATCGCGCTCCGTTAGGTCTTGCTTTCCACGAGCCCAGGCCGTCGTCGGTATTATTTGATGGTGGTCGCTAGTTGTGCCTCGATGTTAACTGCCTCTACACTCTTCCTTCACTCCTTTTCATCCTCTGTCTTTGTTTTCTTCCACCCAAATAGGCTTATGATTTGTTCTAAACCAAGTAATTTGAGCATTGATCATCTATTCCTGAATTACATCTCCAACTTTCTATATCATACTCTATCTTTTGGCCATTACAAACCCGAGTTCGTGGACCCAAAGGCTTCGATTGATAGAAGATGAATAGAGCAGCAGTTTGAGATCCAAGGGTTAGCACAGCCAGCAGAGGCTTAGCTTCGATGATTGCTTGGTTGGTGTGCATTGTCTCCCGAACCAAGTATGGCCCTTCTTATTATAAATTGGATTTATTGATTTACTTTGGTGTTATATTCTGATGAGTTTGTCGAATTAGTTTATGTAACATGCCGAGTGTGGCTTAAAAAGGATCCAAGTGACTACTTATATCAACAAAGGTACACCTTCTTTTTTGGGAAGCCCACTGTTGAGAACTCCCTAGTTAAGCATGTTTGTTGTGGAGCAATCTTACGATAGGTGACCTCCTGGAAAATTTCCTTGGCAACGTGTGAGTGAGGACGAAGTACGGCGAAAAGGCTTGTGGTGATTTGTGGGGCCAGTTGACTATCCTTAATGTCGTTTCCGGTAATTACCTTGGCCCGGGAGGGGGCTGGAGCGTTACAGATGGTATCAGAGCCGAACTGTGACCGTGAGCTGCGCTAGTGGATGGGAGAGCCCTGGGCAGTCATCTAGTGGAGCAAAGATATTGGGATGAACTATTGGTCAAGAGGACTTGTAAGTCGGTCGGTTAGCGAGGTATAACGGGGACGTTGTGCGCTTCAAGTGGGGGTAATTGTAACACATGAAGTGTGGCTTAAAAAGGATCGAAGTGGCTACTTATATCACCAAAGGTACACCTTCCTTTTAAGGAAACCCACTGTTAAGAACTCCACAGTTAAGCGTGCTTGCTGTGGAGCAATCTTACGAAGGATGACTTCTTGGGAAGTTTCTCATGCAGTGTGTGAATGAGGAGAAAGCACGACGAAAAGGCTTGTGATGATTTATGGGGCTATTCGACGATCCTTAAAGTTGTCTTGGTAACTGCCTTGGCCAGGGAGGGGGCTGGAGCGCTACAATTTAGGTGCTTGTTCTAGTCATCTAGTTGCGTGTTTATCTACGTTGATTTAATTGGAACTAGAGCAGACTTCCATCTATTATGGCGTGTTAATTTGGATAATTGTTTATCGATTTTTATGAGAATCAAATCAAATGTCAATCTGATGAAGATGTAATGAGAGCTAATCACAAGAATGGAATCTCCCTGTGAGGCACTTTTGAAATTGAAAGCATTGAAGGAGGAAGGTACTAAGTTCTTCGTAACAAAGGCTCATAAGCTAGTTGTTACTATATATGGAAAATCTCCTTATTAAGTATATGTGTACATTTGTTCTTAAAAGTAAGAATGCTGCAAATTTGATGAAGGAACTTGGAATTACTATCAGTTTGAACATAGCTTCTTGTTGGTTACAATTGAATAAATTTGAGTTGGCTAAATGCCAATGTGACTTGGTCATGAAACTCGACATATTTAATGTCAAACTCCGATTTAGGAGAGCAGAAAATTTATTGAACACGGGCTTTAAAGAAGAAGCTAGCCATGACCTTCAGTCGCTATCTCACTTGACCCTAACAATGATGAATAAATGACAGAATTAAGTAGAATAGAGGAATTATGTAGCAGTTCTTGGAAGAAGGACCTATTAAAGAAGATTGAAGTTGGATCTCACAACCTCTTGGGGAGCTCATTCAAAGAATATGGTAAGACAGATTTCGATCATCTAAAATTAACTACCAGTGATGCCAAACCTAAACTTGAGAATCCTAGTATGAGCGTGAACAATTCGGTGAAGAGTAACTAGAGCATTGTCAATGAGGGAAGTGAGGAACAAACAGAGTTGAAAAGAAATACTTATGAAAGTAATTTGATGGGGCTTATCAATTCGGAAGCAACACATAGCTAGATTGTAGAAACAAACATTGCGATTGACAAGAGGATGAGGGAGTCTGCATTAGAGTGCATGGTGATAATCCTTTAAGCAAGAGACCTTGCCAAATCTCAAGCAAGATTGAGATGTTTGAGGAGATACAAGAAAATCTAGCAATGAATACAGACGAAGTGATCAAGGGAGATATCTCAAATGGTAGCTTTATTTTGGATTTTGATGACCAAAGCACAAAACTTGAATCCACATTAACTTTAATGTCATGCACGGAGAATCATGGCTACACCAAATCCACCATATCTATGACCCATCCTTCAACCAGTGTGATTAGCGTTGCGAGTGTCATCTACTAGCTCTTACAAGAAAATGTATAAAGGAGCCCACTGATATCTCTTCGACTATCACAAGTAACCTATGGAAAGATAAGGTAAGGAAACAAGGTTGAGGTTTTCGACAAACATTGATTGGCCTACATGATTGTTCGCATTCATTATACTAACTCACCAAGTCTAGAGAAGCATGGCATGCATAAGGATGACCAAGGGAATGGGGATCATTCCAGCTCATGCCATCCAATTCGCAGCAAATGTCCATGAGCGGCATCGAAAGGGGAAGGACTGAAGAACTAAGAAAACACAAAGACAATAAAAAAGGAGCATAATGCAAACAACACAATAAACATCAACTATTGACAGCGGGTTTTGGCTTACGTCTTTATATTCTACTTCGATTGTTTGGTGTAGGGAAGACAACTAGAATGGAAAGAGACTCAAGCAGTAGATACGTAGTACTCGGAATCACATGGAACAACTAAGGTCGTTAGCAATAAGAGGAAGTTCGAATGTCAAGCTTAGAAGATAAAATTAATTTTCAAGAAGCGTATGTTGTGTCAATGTGACAATGAAAGAGGCCGTGATATGTTTTGTTGTAGAATCAATATGCTTTCATGGTCCATAGTCACAGGAGTGAAGCCGTTTGTAACTGAATAGGAACTATTCTTGTATCTTTTTTTGAGGCGTTTAATATAATTGCATTACACTTTTGACGCAAAAAAAAACCCCTGAATTTCAACTAAAAGAATCACCCTCTAGGCCTCAATGTGATAGCCTACCCCAAAAAAGCGTATCACCTAAGTAAAACAAGATGTAAAAAACTCATGGAAATGTCATCAATAAGAAGACCTATCGAATGAAGTTACCTTCGTTTTTTTTAAACTGCTCCTCGTATCATATATGACTGTCCCAATTATTTTTTGCTCATATCTTATCACCTTGAGTCCTACTGCCTTACCAACCTTCCATGCCTTACTGGCTTCTTTGGAAATAGAATCATCATTTGATTGATTATCAGCTTGCGTTTCAATTTCTTTCTGTAGATTTCTTGGTGGACTTTGTCTTTTTGCCCTTGGTTTTGTTCCAACATTGGACGCGTACATTCATCTAGGCCTTTTCCTTGTTGACGATTCTCCTTTTAAGGGTTTGAGTATTTGAAGATTGCTCCTTCCCCTGTAGCTGCACATTCTTAGACCAACTATTATGGATGATTGCTCCACTTCCCTGGTGTTGATCATCGACATTGTAGCTTAATTCCTTCCCAAAATTGGCTTGATTATCTCATGATTTTCAGCCACCTCTCACAACCAGGGGGCCTTCAGTGTCCACAACATTAATTTATCATGATTACTTTGTGCCATCATCCTATACCATTGGTATACGGTATTCGCCTCACTATTGTGGCCACCATCATTGGAAGGCTTTCTAAGCACATCGGCACCAAAAGAAGATGCATGAATGGGGATTGGATTCAAGATATCAATCCTGAGTTGTGGTTCTCTAGACAAATTAGAACTTTGCGATCTATACAACCCATCTAAGAAGTATCGATCAACACGTTAAGCGCTTAAAGTAATACCAACAGTCTATTTGATCAAAGTCTCAAACAGATTAAATCTCCTTATAGATTAACTCAATGTACAAATCAAAATTTTGTCACTTCCAAATTCATAAAATTTATGTAACACTTAACATTAAAAAAAAATTACTCTTTTTCTTACATAATTTTACGATGGGACTAAAAACTGTTTTTCATTTCCCACATTCTTAAACAATAATTTAATAGAGATAAGGTTAAAAATATCTCACTCACGGATATAAACAAGAGTTTTTGTTTGTAGATTCCGAAAAATAGGAGAGAATGAACGTGTTAATCAAACCAAAAAAAAAAAAAAAAACAAATGTGCTTTACTTGTTGCGCATCCCAAAAAAGTTATGATTTGGCTGCTTGTTCACGACACGACAAATTCTACTGTATTCGCTGAAACATCTCCTTCTCAAGTGCTTCCTAAAGCTAAGTTGCCAAGGCCATGCGCAAAATTTTTTTGAAAAGTTATTTTAAAAAAAAAAAAAATCGGAGAGAAAAGGGAGAGCTGACGTGCTTGTCCTAAAATCCAAAATTCAGCACATATGCAACAAGTTGTGGTGTTTGACTTTCATTAAGCAACAAGCCAACAAGCAATCAAGTAATTCATATCATATGTCTTCTCACTATTGATGGAAATATTTTTCTTTATTTTTAATTATTAAAATCTCAAAAAATTATTACCAAATCATTTGAAGTCAAATCATATCTAAATTAATCGTTCATCTGCATTTGCAATAAAAAATAAGAAGAAAAAAAATGTAACGTACATTTCTCACTTTATTCTTTAACTAATTCTCAACTCATTATTTTCATTAACTAGTTATCAAAATCCCAGGTCATTTACAACTGTTACCGAGTTCTTTTTTGCAAAGGAATCTCACAAAGGATATTAACAAGTATCAAATACATACAACTTTATTATACTCCCAATTTTTCTCCTCTCTATTCTCTAGCATTGCTTGGAGAAGCCTATCTAAGATAAACCAGAAGCTTTTTTACCAATCAATTAGGAGCAGTTTTCAAGTTGACCAACTTTTTAAATTTAAAAGCATCATTTGAAAAAGCACAATGCAAATTTTCCAAATCTCGCAAATCACCAATTGGGTTTAAAATTGTCTTCCTTAATTTACATGCATGGTAATCAACTTGATCAAATTTGTTAGAATTCTATGGTTTCTCTATCCAATACCAACAAAGAAAGTCGCACCCACCCACAAGTGATGGGGAACATAGCTATGTGTCCTGTGCCCCTGATCATACTGGGAAAAACCCATCAACAATTATTGGGCTGGTCAACAGGCCGGACACACTTGGGGTGGACCTCATAGCCACATTCAAGGCACTGGTAGGCCCAACAAGAGCCCTGCTCATCACAAGCGCAGCAAATGAATGGGCCACCACCGGTCTCTTGAGACACCAGATTGAGCTCATGGTGATGGCCCAAATGGAAAACCGATCTAGGCAAATTCTTAGCCTCCTCACCCATTTGCCTCTCTAACAACTCCAACCTTGCCTCAGTGAAAGGGTAGGCATTTTCTTGGTACAAGTTTATCAGATTCCTCCCTTGCTTCGTCACCGTCTTCCCGTCCGGCCCCAGGATGACTAGGCAAGGGATCCCTCGCACGTCGAAGTGCTTTGCCAGGTCCTTGATGGTCGAGTCCCCATAGGGCACGGCTAGCCACGGCATGGTCCGGAAGTAAGACTCGAAAGATGCTTGATCCTTGTCACTTGACACGAACACGATCTCGAAGTCTCGGAGATTTTCCTTCATCTTTTGGTAGATGGAGACTAGCTTTGGGGTAAACTTCACACAGGGTACGCACCAATGGGCTGAGAAGTACAGCCCAATTGTCTTGCCCTCCAATGACGCCACAGGTACCTTCAAATATTGAATCAATGAAAAACAACCCCATAAACTAGGACTAGTATATGAGGCTTATTTATCTTAAATAAACGGAAAAATACATCATACAATGTTTTTGGATACGTATGAGTGGCATGCCCAGGTGAGCCGAAGTACGACGTTGAAATTTATGGTATGAACGGAGACTAAAGGTCGTTCTTCAAGTATGGTCGTTTTAGATCTAGATCATACATACAAATCTCTGGTTTATGAGCTTTGAATCACGTCAGTTTAGGATGAACGTAAAATTATGTCGTCACATTTTCCGGATTTACTTTCTACGTGGTTGGATAAGACAATTCGACATGGGCCAAATTTTTTGATTAGGATGAGACACAAATGGCAAGACATTACAACACCAAAGCATAATTGAATTTGCAACCTCAGGTACCAGGGTCTCAATGTTAACCATTCGATTAAGATCTCATTGGCACGGTTCACTTTAGCACGACTTAGACCAAAACACATCACCGTAAGGAATGACTGAACTAACCTGGTTGAAAGAAGGATGAGCCAGAAGATAGTCCCTATCACGACTAGTCAACAAATTGACCAGAGTCTGCTTCTCCTCTCTCTCTTTCTCCTCCTGGTACAACTCCTCCAGCCTCTCTTTACTAAATGGAAAGGCTTGGATTCCATAGCGATAAATGAGCTCAACCCCATCACGCAAGGTAACATCACCTTCGTGAACCTCATCGTCCGGCTGCAAAACAACCAAGCAAGGGATGCCCTCGACGTCGAAAGTTCGACTCAGGGTTCTCCTAGTCTCAAGGTCTGAAAATGGAACTGAGAGCCATGGCATCGAGGCACGATACCCGTTGAACGCACCTACGCCCTCGTCTGAGGACACGAAAACGACCTCGAAATTGGACCCCTGGGCCTTTAGCTGCTCGTAGATGTTGGTTAGGAGTTGATTGAACTTTCGACATGGGGGGTACCAGTTAGCCGAGAAGTAGATTCCTACTACTTTGCCGTCGAGCTCGGAGATCTTCACCTATATGTTGTGGAACAGAGTACATAACAAATAATTAATCCACAATTAAGTCTTGAAAGTCCCATAATGGGAGAACATGTAGCACCAAAAAGAAGGTAAGCTTTCCCAATTTTAAGGGAAGCACGGTAAGCAATCCTTGCAAGTGGGGGTATTTAACCCCTAACCTCTCATTTGAAAGGTGAGTATTCCTCAACTCGAGCAAGTATGTCTCGTCTGAAGAACATATGGCACTCGAACTAGTGATGGTATGAAAATTCTAATGGTGCAGTAATATAATTGATAGCAATTATGGAACCAACTCAATTAAAAGAGTAGATTGATGAATAAATAACAAGATTAGACTTATTATTTACTCTAATGATCCCTATGTGAATATGAAAATTAGATCATATCTTCGAGGGTACAATGCATAACAACTCATGGAAAAGTCATCTTTTTTATTTTTGGGCTCATCAAATCTTAAATTTTGTATTTTTGAACTTTGCGTTCTTTTCTTTAAATTGTTCATTGAAGTTGGAGACAAAGTGCCTTCTATGAAGACAAAGTTGGATGATTATGTTGTACTATATTAAGAGTACAATACATTATACTCTATGGAGTACAATCTAACAACTTATGTAAATACCCTTTGACTTAAAGTATATACATATGCTGTAAATGTACACTAACAGGTTTTGAATGAAGGTACACTCAATAGTTACTGACAGGCCTGCGATATACTCAAATCCAATTCATAACACGTCATAGTATGGAAATGTTTGGTAGCATTGGAAAACAAAGAGTTGTTTGGGAGGCTTTTAGCTCTTTTGACCGAATCAAATAGCTGAATAGGTATTTAGTAAACAGTCATTTGTAAAAATGATATATTTGTCCAAGAGATTACATTACATGCCATGAAATTATATTAATAGAATATTAGTTTTATGAATTCAAAGAGTACTACGTACCATAATTTATTGCTTGAAGGCTTATATAAAAAGTATTTGACCTCAATTAAATCTCGAGAGTTAAAAAAAAATAGGTGTCTTTTCTTTTTTATTTTTAATTTTTTGAGGGACAAAAACGAACCATTGAAGCTACACATTGGCTCTTTCGTTGTTTGCATCTTTTTAGCCAAGGAATGTATTCTATGGTGTAGATTGTTCGATTTCGTTAGTGTATTATGTCCAGCTTATTTGATTCTCTTACCATACAGGTTTGTGAACATTTGATATTTATATTTTAAGATTATTTAATCCCCTTCTAATTATTTACGTGCGCAATGAGTTTCAAATTGATGCAAGTAAATAGCGACATTTAATATTAGGTTTTACATGAATTAAATATGATGAAGACAAAGTCATCACAAACTCATATACATTTCAATTTCAATTCATAACCCCAAAAAATTATAATAAATAACAAAATAATGTTATAAAACGTGTACATCATTTAGATAGGTACAATTTGAAAAAAATAAGATAAATAATGATTACAAATCATGTAGAACTGGTAAAAAAGTAAGGTTATACAAATGAAGCTAATTTATTCATACAACACAAATTAGAGTTTTTTTAAAAACAAACAAGGGGATCAACTAAAAAAATATGTTTTATTAAAAAGTAATTTAGAGATAAGGATATAAATAAAATTTTACCAACCATCATTCTCAGAAATAGCTAACTTTGCCAAATATTTTTTTCAACAAATAGTTAATTCAAACAGTTAATGCAAACAAATAATTTAAATAACTAACAGCTAATATCAATAGCTAATAGCTAACAACTATTTTCCAAATAGAGCTATATTAAAATCAAACTTGGAATTTAAATGGCCTTACAAAATCATATGTGCAATTTCGCATAGTGCTGCCTTTGTTGGAGGATAAAGTAGAGATTCAGTAAAACTAATTGATCTAAACCT
This sequence comes from Carnegiea gigantea, assembly GCA_029747015.1. Taxonomy (NCBI): domain Eukaryota; kingdom Viridiplantae; phylum Streptophyta; class Magnoliopsida; order Caryophyllales; family Cactaceae; genus Carnegiea; species Carnegiea gigantea. Next base: position 158,394 of record JAKOGI010000207.1, read on the forward strand.
AACTGACGCACCATAAATGAGTTGTGTTCATATATATCTAAACCAAGATATGGAAAAAACAAATCTCATTCATTTTTGTATCGAACTAAATTAACAAGGCCTAAATCAAAGTCAGCTCATATCTTTTTGACAAAGTTGTCTATCTTGTGTATAAGTTTATTTATGAACTTGAACTGAACTCAAATCTCATTTATCTAGATATGACCTGATCAGAAATCAATCCATTTCAAGACGAAACTAAAAAAATACGTGCTATTTTCGACGGTTTACAATTGCCGACGGAATTTTTGATTGATCAACATATTTTTCGACGGGATTAGCCATTTTCAACGGAATTTTCGATGGTCCATCAATTTCTCGGACGATTAAATTTCCGGCCCTTTTCCGACGGATTCGGTCAGAAACCGTCAAAAATGGTTTCGAGGCATTGAATTTCCGGCGGATTTTCATCAAAAATTCCATCAAAGTAGGCACGTATTTTCATAGTACTACATACTAATATATTGTCATAGCCTGGGATAAATAACACTATTGTTAGCTCTAAGTTTTTCCATGTATTGTGTCCACACTTTGCCTCATGGGCTTGACTCGCTTCCACGAGCCCCATTTGATAGTTAGTGATGCACGTACACACTAAGCAAAAGCTCCTCAATATCCATTAATGAAGACATTACTACCAGTTAAGATAATTGATATTCCTATCTCCGAAGGCTTAAACCTACAAATGATATAAGTCACAAAATTGGTGATGCAACGTAAGGGGCATAAAGCATAGGCCAAAGAGTGGTCCCAAGAACATTTCAGAGATTCCAAACAAAACTTTTGTTGCGCACAGCTATATATTCACCACTATCATTATGCCCTTCTAAATTCAAAAGCAACGGTTGATGAACCCAATGTAGATTCAAATCTTCTAATCTAGATATCACACCTATCAATCTAATTCACAACAATTGTCGGTATCCTCACCGTGTTTATCCGAATATATCACAACATGCAAGGAGATCAAAAGACATAAAAGTCGATCATGTAGAATCAATTAGCGATCAAATGATCCACACATTAGGGTACGTACGATTCACAGTCTTGCAAATCTAACATAGCTCAAATATATTCTTTGCTAACCATGTTGCAAATGTTGATATTGAACCACCTATTACATCCTATCTAAAGCTTGTGCTAAGCTTATGTAGGTCTTATCACGAAAATAACATAAAATATTCATAAAAAAGAACACTGAAGACACCAAGCATGTACTCATACCAGGCACTTGTACAGTTAGACAACAGAATGTATAGTAAATGTGGCCCATAGGTCATGGACCATTACAAAGCCAGTGAGCAGGACTCTTCTATGGAAAGTACACATATTTTTTTCAAGGCTGGAAAAGTACAGTTCTAAATTAACATGAAAAGTGAAAAAAAAAAAGAGAAAAGAGAACACACGTGTAAGTCTATTGTGAATGGTGTTGGGTGGGCGAGGCTAGTAGGCTGGACATGAAAACGACTGCATTATCAAGACCAGGAGAACCCCGGGAATTTGAATATATGATGGACATTTGTGAAAATTTGAATATATGAATAGCGTTACAAACCAAACTTGTCCTAGCTAATTCATCATGACTATGCATCTAACCTAGGTTCTTCTTACAATAATGATATGACATTCACAAATTTAATTTCACAATCATGTCACATGTCACCTCATATGTACAGTATACTGCTCCTACTTCCACCGTCCATCCCTTCACAAACACCTAAGGGGTGATAATAGATATTCATTTCATCCGATTTAAAAAAAAGATAAAAATTTAAAATATGTAGATGATGAATGAATAATGGATGATAATTTGACGAATTAAATTGGATATGGATGATGCTCCATTCGACCCACCACCTAATCTATCATTCGCTTAATCATTTACTTGTTTATCTCCTTACAATTAGTTTACATTTTATTTTTGTCCCTTAAATTTTGCTCATTTTTTGAACAATTATATTGTTGACTCTATGATTTTTATCAAAATTAATGTGATAAATATAATATTTATTCGTTCCTTATATCTAAAATATCCTTTTAAAACTTTTCAAAAGACAAAACTTACTTTCTTCTATAAATTTGCTAACATATTATATATAAACTTTCATCACCCGTTTACAACCGGATCCACCTGTTTACAACTAGTGGATGAATAGATTGGATTAGATTTTTGCAAATAATAGACAGATTGAATGAAGCGAATTAAAGTGAGAGATGGATGTGGGTGATGTTTCATCCGATTTGAATCCATTCATTGCCACCCCTACAAACACCAACCTCCAAAGCTCTAAAACTAATGCATATACAATGGCATATTAGAATATAACAGAGAGATTTATATATGCGGAATTTCAAATAGTTAAGATATTGATAGTGCCCTAAAAAATTAATCTGTTAGAACAGTTAATATTTATTATTTTACAATGATATAATACATCTCCTTTTCACTTAAATTTCTCATTTGAACCATGTAACTTGAGCATAGGAATGAATACCTCTTAACTCAAACAAGATCGAGAGCAAACAACATGAACCTTGAAATTTGGAGATCAATATCCTTGGCCGTGAATGGTACATAGTCATTCAAAATGATTGCTTATTTCTTGTTTACACACTACTAGTTTAATTTCTTTGAAAGATGATGTAATAATCCTTACCAAAATTACATGGTACGTAGTACTAGAGTAAAACTAATTTCAACCAAACATATACATATACAGATATATAATTTCCCTATGTTTTGTTCATCTTTTGCCGGATTGAAATTTTATGAAGACATAATTGACTAACTCCATATTCTCACTATTTTATATTATGTTAATTAGCCCAACTGAAAAAAGTTTTCATAAAATTTTTAACATATTCAAGGTCCTGTCTCGCCTAGATTGAACTTCAATTCGTATCTCCTTGTTCTCCTATAAAATTTAAAAAAAAAAACAGAAGAAGAATAAAGAAGTATTTGGTCTTTTCTGATGTAAATTTAGAGTAAGTCTCAATCCTATTGGCCGTCGCCCACTGTATCTTCCAGAAAAAATGCTTTTTTTTTGGTTGGGATTCTGCTGTATAGTAATCATTTTAGTAAATTATCTCAGGCTAATTAAACCCTAAATCACAAGCAGATAATTCAATTTTTTCAACAATATTTTTGGGCGGGGACATAATCGCAGAAAACACTGACCTTCTGATGAATTAAATAAGCAGGATGAACTTAATTGAGCCCCTTGAGTTCATTAAAACCCAGAAAGTTAAATAAAATAAATTAAACGTAATTACCTGGGTATCATCAGAGGTGAGCAGAAAATCACGATCCTTAGATGCTAATAGAGATCCTAATCGTGAAGAATTTTCTTTAGTTTTATCTTCATGGCCATTTGCAGCAGCACCGTTCTTCACTTCACCTTCTCTTTCTCTCTCTACCTCCATCAACGCTCTCTCTCTCTCTCTTCTTTCTCTCTCCCGGAAATTTGTGACAAGTGTCTTCAATGTTTGAAGGCTGCCACATTTGCAAGCGAAAAGGGACCCAAAAATAATATATGTTAAATGCAATCAATAAATAATTAATTATGCACTTTTTAAATCGTTGATTATTCCAAAGAACCACATTCCTTTGTTATCTCAATTTTAAATTCCCAACAATCCTAGTATACGTCACCATCACAGCCCCACCACCCTTACACGTAGCATTCACAATTCCACACGCTGTCTCTAGTTAGATTAAACGCCCTTGTCTCTATTCATAATTGCAAATTTTGTTTATATTAGTGTTATACCTCTGTAATGCAGGGTTATTGATTTACTTTTTTAATGAATACGTTTGTGTGATTTGTTATTTATTTATTTTTTTAATTTTTTTTTTTCTTATCAATTGATATACATATATATTGTTAGATAATTTTTTGATTAATAAAAATAAAATGAATAATATTTAAAAATAAAATTAAAAAAGAACCATGAGAATAGTGAAATAAGATGAATCCAATAAGAAAATTGCATACAAATGATAATAATTCAACCTCTCTAATTTATATGCGTAACATCTCGACGCTACAATACAACAAAGAGTTTAGTATTTCATTATCTCCCTTATTTATTGAGGTCCTGAATATATTAGGTCTCAGGTTCGATTCTCCCTCCTCCCATACGACCTTCATGGCTCATTTGAACTCAAAAAAAAATCTCCCTTATTTAAAAAATTTCTTCTCTAAATATTGGATTACTCAAAAAATTACGAGCTCATGTAGATGTATAATATGCTAATCATGGAATATAATAAATCTAAAAAAAAGTTCCATATTATAAGTTAAACATGTTTGAGTATTTTAATGCTATATTTAAAACAAATAGGTCTTATCGATAATTAAAATTTTTCAAAAGTAAAAACTTTTGGTATGAAAATTCAAAAGGGTGAGAATAATAAACATGGGGAAAACAAACGATGAGAGATTACAAGTCAAATTGTTTTAAAAATATAGCATGATAATTTAAAAGGGTGAGCCCAATAAAAATGAAAAAGAATGAGAGAGTACAAAATAATGATGGAGAGAATATAAATTGATATTTGATATTTAAAATTTTAATTTGTGATAATATTTCATTGTACATCGTGGGTCCTCTTTGGATGGAGCACAGAGGACCCTCAAGAAACCTTTTACTCAATACTCAAGATATAAAGATATAAGCATATAGACTGTCAACCAAATATCTCTCTCAGAAATTGTATTTTACTAATAGTATAATATATAAACATATAGAAATATTGCGTGAAAAGAGTTATTACAAACAATACTTCTTTGCATAAGTTTCAAGGCTTAAAAGCCAAGCAATCAATATTTGTTTCAAAATCATAAACCATTGACGAAGGCATTAAGACAACAACTATAAATCATATATTTTAGAAATTATTATGACCAAACCAATTTTAAAAGCTCTAATAGAACTAAAAGCTCGGAATAAAATGTCAAAGAAAATATTAAAATATTAAAATATTTTTAATTTTAAGTCATAAATAATAAGTATAAATATTAAATTAAAAAAAGAAAAAATCAAGCAATTGCAACATAAAATTTCCCTTGAAAATATCACCCATTGATCTCACTCTTATTGTTCCCACATGATAAAATTGTATCAAAAAGAAAAATCTTATCTTACTCCTTAATTTTAAGTTTTGGCAGTTTTTACCAAATAGAAAAATGAAAGAAAGTTGGGTATGAATGTGATTTTTTAAAATTAAAAAATTACATTTCCACGCATATAAATGTATGCAATAATGAGCACTTTTAATATAAAAAAAAATCACCAATAAATTTTATTAGTAAACCAATAACAATTCTCCATTTCACCTTTCAATGCTGCTTAAGCTATGCACGTGTTAATCTCATATGCTATCACTCAATTTTATATATAGTTATATAGATATAGATTGTATATAGGCGTATAATTCAAATTCTTTCAAACAATTTTAAATTAATAAATTTAAGAGTAAATCTAAATTCCCAAAAATATTCTACAATATTAATTTTTACATGTCTCTAGCTTCAAATTTCTATAAGAAACACAAAAAAAGAATTTTGACAATAAACAAAGCATATATCATACACTTGAGTGTATGTATACTCCTATATGATATGTAAGGAATTATATATTCAGATATAAAATATATGACAAATACACCCTAAAAAAATATACATATAATAGATATTAAAACAGGTGCTATATAATAATTTACCGACAATAAACAGATATTAATCATGTTATAATATTATCTGCACCGTTGATTAGATAGATTTGGTATGGGCTCAATAAGTGGAAGGCTGGGATGAAGAGGATTTAGCTTAAACACTGAGATTGGAATGACTATTGAGATTTGACGATGGCGATGTGGTACCAACGTGATTATACTTTTTTGTGATTATGATGATTTAAACAAGTTTGTGATGGGTGTTTTATTTGGCCTAATTTATTGATGGGTGAGGGGGGACACCTGGCAAAAGGTTAGGGAGGAAGACATTGGTGATGAAATGAACGTCCTTTTTGTGATTAAATATTAAAAAAGGAGTACTTTTTCGAGGGAAAATGAAGACGGTGCGTGCTTTTGGGGTGGCCTTTCTCTTTTTCAAGGACACGTAAGAGATTGCCGAGTCAATCGAATACAGGCTGTGACGGGGAGCTCACAGCTCAGAGTAATACTTAATTATCAAATTTTTTAAAAATAGTACTCAATTATATTTGTTTTTTCTAATAGCATTTAATTATTAAATTTACATCTCAAATAGCATTCTTTTATTTAATAGTCTATATAATCGGTTAAAATTTAATTTTTAATTTTTTTTTTGTTTGAACAATGGTTAACTATAGATTTTAAACTAAACTAATACTAAATAAATTATCCATACCCCTCCATGTTTCTCAACTGTTTGGGGTCTTATCTCTCTCTGTCTCCTCAAACCCCAAACCTCTTCCCCTGCTTCTCTTTCTTCTCCAACTCAAGTGCTCCCCTGCTTCTCTCTCCTCAAGCATGTACTAACCATAGTTGAGGGAAGGTAAAAATCCATAGCTTGTCAAGGGAGAATTACCTCAAATTTGTTGTAGAAGTGATTCTCTCTTGATAATTGCATAAAGTATTGATAATACTACTTTCAATTTGAGAGTTAGGCTTTGGGTAGTTGCTAGGGGTTTGGGGTTTGAGGAGAGAGAGAGAAATAAGACCCCAAAAAGCTGAGAAATAAGGAGGGGGTAAGGATAATTTATTTGGTATTAGTTTGATTTAAAATCTGTAGTTGACCATTGCCCAAACAAAAAAAAATTAAAATTAAATTTTAACCGGTTGTATAGGTTACCAAGTAGAAGAATGTTGTTTGATAAACAAGCCTGATAACTGGGTGCTATTAGGGAAAACAAAAATAATTAAATGCTATTTTTAGAAAAAAATTTGATAATTGAGTGTTACTCTATTCTATGAACTCCTATGACGGGCTGACGGCTCAGTGAGTCTGACTTGTAGTTGTATCTTCTGCCTTTACTGTTATTGTCAATAATCCCTCAACAAATTAGGGTTATTAATATTTTGGGAGGTATTTGATAATATAGTTGTTTGAGGAAAAAATTGTTTGAAAAAATTTTAGTTATTTTGACAAAGTCAAACAGTTAAAGAGGCATTTGGTAAACAGCTGTTTGAAAGAGTTGTTCTGCCCCAAACAGTTCTTTTTTAAACAACTATTTTCATTAGTATTTTGGGAATAGTTGTTTGTAGAAATTATAAAATTGCCCAAAAGTTTAACAAAATTACATGTATGTCATTAATAAATTCTATTCCTAATTTCTTACATTGCCTAAATCTTATACAACTTTTACCTCCAATTTCTTCTACTCGACCTCCCCGCCTCCATCTCCATCATTCCCATTGTCACTAATAAACCATATTCTTAGTTTTCTTTTGGGTTGATAAAGATTAAATTATTTAAAATCCATATATATTTCAATTCAAGATAAAAATATAGATGCAGTTTCATATGAATTGCAGTTCATAAAATGAAGTAAACCAGAGGCTAGAACAAGACCCTCTCCCTGGATCAGAGAAGGCTTTGCTGCTTAGCCACCATCAAGGCCACTTTTGTGAGGCAATTCAATTCAGTTTGGAGGCTATTTTAGGGAAATCCTTACTCTGCTAGACACCCTAGCATTTCTTTAAGCCAAGCCAAGTCATTTTGAGGCTCAAACAGTAGCTTTAGTTCAGTTCAGCTCAAATAAAGAGCATCCTGCAATCAGCATATTTTAGGTTATTTTGCCTGCTTCCAATAACTCTTGCATGCCCAAGGAATCCAATCCCCTTTTGATTAGTACCCTAATCATAATCAGCTCCTAAATGATAAAGGTTACTTGATTTTTGCCATGGAACTAATTCTGGAAGCAGCAGGTCAGCAGCAGCAGTTTAAAGGGAGAATTTTACCCCCAACTTAGCAGCTCGTTTTGGCAAGTCTAAGAGTTTGAAAAGGTGTCTAAATATTTATCCAACAAGGCCCTCAAGTTGCAGATTCAGATCCTTTAGCATCAGCTTTTAACCAGCACTAGAATGTAAGAAATATCGTTTTATCCTTTGGATTTCAGTATGTTGTACTCGTTGGCAGGCTGGGTTAACTCGATGTAATCAGCTGCAAATCTCCTCCCAAGACCATCATTAGCAAGTACCTTGATGCTATTAAGGGTTGACACCTCAATAATGGAGACAAGTAAAGGATTTAGGTATCAAGAATCCAGCCTGTTGCTGTTTTAAGCTATTTTAGTTCAAATCTGTTTTCTTATTTTAGCTAGATTCAGTTATAGCCGTTGATCCTCTGATTGTAACCGGGTATTTAAAGATTCTCTCCACTTGTAATGCGCAGATTATGACGAATGAAAGACTCCCTTTGCTAGTTCAAGCAAAAACCTCTCAAAATCTCTCTAACTTTAGCCTGTTCAGATGGTGTTGAGAGTGATTCTTTATCTAAACTCCTAGTGCATTCTGCTTTAAGGGGCTTAGTGGTGAATTCTGCAGTTCTGGTTGGTGGAAATACTTTTTTTAGGCCAGTTCACATCTTCCATGTTGAGTTGCTAGCTTTGTCAACAACCCAGGCTTGCAATACTCAGCGTACATCAGCTGGTATCAGAGCCTAACCTGATTCTTGGTGAGTTGTTTTTGTTACTCTTTGCTGCTTCCTTTTCCTAGTCTCGTTAACTTATTTTCCATCCTGAAACTTGTTATTTAACTATAAAAGAACCCTATCTGTCCAAATACAAGTCCAACCACAGAAGAACCGAACTCCTCAAATAGTTATAGCATACCAATTTCCTCACCCAAGCAGCATGGCTGAAAGGGAAAACACTTCCCCTCCACCCCAGCAACCTGTGAGAGTTCGTAGATGTCTCTCTCTGGAACATGCTCATGAACTTAGGAGAGATCGAGCTATCCAAGAAATGCAAGAAAATATCAGAACACTTACAGCCCAAACTCAGCAACTTATGAACCAACCCAGAGGAAAAGAAAGGGAGCCACCTTAGGACCCTCCTGGGGGTTCTGATTCCCCTCCTGATTCTTAGTATGGTAGTGAATCTTCTACTAGTTATGCTAGACCTAGGAGAAGGAGAGTGCATAAGGATGATCTTAAGGATCGCAAAATAGAGGCCCCCTGAGTTTGATGAAAGTTTAAAGCCTGAAGATTACTTGGAATGGGTTCAGGCCATGGAAAGGATCATAGAGATCAAAGGCTATTCTGGAGAAAAGGCTTTTAAGCTTGCTGTCCTGAAGTTAAAATAATATACCTCACTTTGGTATGAGAATTTGAACAGAACCAGGCTTTGGAAGGCAAATCTAAGATCAAAACTTGAGTTAAATTGACGAAATACATGGACAGAAGGCTCTTGCCAGCCACCTATAAGCAAGAGCTGTACCTGAAAGTCACTTCCTTGTAATAGGGAAGCATGAAGGTTGAAGAGCAACTGCAGATCAGGTGTTCCTTTAGAGAAGAACTTGAACAAACCATTGCCAGGTTTCTCAAGGGCTTAAACCCTGTAATCTTAGAAAGGGTTGAGTTACAACCGTTCTGGACATTTGACGATGCCTGCAAATTAGCGGTTAGGTTTGAGAAATAGCTAAAATCAAGGAGGCCTTACTCTTCTGCCCCTCCTAAACTTGTTGTGCCAGTAAAGACCTTCAACTCTTGCAAGTCAGAACCTGCCCCTAAGGATGACAAAGACAAGGGGAAAGGAAAGGAGGTTGCCAAGGACACTCCTAAGGGTCAGAAGAAATGTTCCAAGTGCCATGGCTATGGTCACTTTCAGGCAGATCGTCCCAACAGAAGGGTGCTCACAATCAGAGAGATTGAAGAACTGGACCACATGGAAGTAGATGAGGATGCGGAGGAAGGATCTGCTGATGAGGGTGAGAATTCTTACTTGCCACCTGAAAAGGGTGAGATGCTCATGATTAAAAGGGTTCTTCATGCTACTGAAGCCCTACCAAAAGCCAACCAAACAGAGCAAGTATTCCACTCCAGATGCAAGGTAGCCAACAAAATATGCAACCTAATTATAGATGGAGGTAGCTGCATAAATGTAGCTTCTACTGAAATGGTTAACAAACTGAACCTGACCCCCATCATTCATCCTAGATCCTACACCTTGTAATTATTGCAAGAAAAACAGAGTTTTAATATTTATAAACCCCAAGTGTAAGGTGTATCGTTGAGTACTTGGGGTGTCGTCCGCAGAGAATTGTGTTTCCAACTACCAAGAGTTCACTAAAGCGTCTCAATCTAGGCGAGATCAAAGGAAAACAAAGGGTAAACTAAACTACGCTAACAAACATAGAAAAAGCGACTTGGAGTTGTGATTTGACCAATGAATGAACCAACTAATCGAGACAAGTCCTAACCTACCCAAACTACATCACGAACTAGAGATGATCGGTTGCACCATCAAAGACCACCCAAGCCCTCTCTCAAGGGTCATGAGCTAGTCTAGTTAGCCTAACCGCCTATTTTCATGGGGTTAGCCCAACTAGACCACAAAACTAGCAACCCCGGACCTAGCTCGATTCGGATACTATTCTCATGTCCCGAACTCGGCTATTCCCTCTCCCACACTAGCTAATTAACCTTACCTCTTAGCACAAGTCAATCGCTCAAAAATATGGATGAAAGCTCTCTCAAGCATTTCATCGAACACCTGGCGGGCGTGAAGGAAAACTCTAAGTTCTAGGTATAGATTGGGTATGGTTAGGCCAAATACAAGATTAGTTAGCCATCAAGAGGCTAATCACAATCCACCAACAAAACATCAAAAACACAACAAAACCTAAACTAACAAATAAGAACAAGAACATGAAGAACAAAGCAAAGGAAATGAAATAAAATGAATTCAAACAAGTAAATAACATGAATTAACAACGAAACTAAACATATAAACTAAACAAAGCAAATACAAGAATTAAACTAGCAAAACATAAACAAGAACAACAATGAAATAAATAGAGAAAGGAAGAGGGAAACTTACGCTTGAATTGATTGAAGAACTTGAAATCCACAAGCTTGAATCCCAAAATATAAACTACAATCCTAATCTAATCCTCCTATTGAGGTTTTTATTGGGTAAAAACCTAACCTAAACTACTCTAGGAATCGCCAGAGCAAAACCCCGAACGACCGAACGAACCCCCCCGAACAGACGCCCGAAAATGGGGTTATATCGCGAACCCAGACCCGACGCACGGCCGTGCGCCTGGGCATGCGTGGCTTCGGCCATCGGTGCACGGCCGTGCCGACCTGCAGGTCGGCCGTGCACCGTCCTCTGCTGCTTTTCGCCTGTTTTAGCTGATTTCCTTCGTTTTGTCCCGTTTTCGTCCCTTTTCGCGACGTTTGCTTGATTTGGAGTTATTTCCTACAAAACATAAATAAAACAAGGTAAAATCCTATAAATTAAGTTATTATACGAGCAAAAAGTGGGAGAAAGAGGCGCGTAAAATGGGTAAATTTACCGTTCAACACACCCCCACACCTATCTTTTGCTCGTTCTCGAGCAAAATAAAAAAAAAACTAAAGTAAACAACCAACTCACTTTCGTAGGACTCACGGTTGCATTTAGCATATGCAACAAGCCCTTTAAACCCCTTGGTTACCCCAAGTGGACGAGTAAGGTCTCGTGAGGATTTGCAGAAGGTATACCCACAAAATCTCAAAAAGGAAAAACAAAGAAAAGAGAAACAAAAATCGAAAAATAAAAATGGCAAAACACAATATATACAACAGGGTGAACTGTATACGTTCGGATCAACCAAAACCACCTAGTAGCTCAAGTATCAGTCTGTACACAAGCATTATATGCATTTCAGGACAAATCATCCCAAAGAATGGCATCCAGACATCAGCTTTTCACCCCACGACGCATGAGAACATTGAATCCATCCTGGTGCCTAGTGTGCAAGTGTATCATCACCCTGAAGCTAAGCCTACCAAAACCAAACTCAATCCCACGCAATTGACACAAGCTACCTTTTTGATTGGCTAGCATGGAAAGCAGGCTTCCCCAGTAGCAGTATTGCCTCAAAGGGTAACACCCAGTAGCGCATGCTTCAAAGGGGTACTTGTCATTTCCAACTTTTTTCTTCCCCACTTTCTTTTCTTTCCGTTATTATTTTTTTCCATTACAAACTCATGTCACGCCTCAAAGGGATACACCCAGTAGCGCTTGAATTTGTTTGTTTTTGCTTTTGATTTGGAAAAAAAGGGGGTGCCAGCACATATAAAGGGAACTGTGCAGTGGACAATGGGAGAGTCGATCGTGGAAGACTAAGAATTCAGGATGATGACAATACATGAATTCAGGACTGGATTGCAAAATTACGATGGACTGTTGGGGTTAGAAATGAGGTCTAAAACGACATACTGGGGATGAACATCTATCATGCACATTATACTTATATACGAGCTAATAGTTAGGGTATCAGGGATCAAGGCTGATCAAAATAGTACAAAACTCCCTTAAATGCAAAAAGAAAAGAAAAATTTACACAAAAATGAAAAATTTTCACAAAAATAAGAAGAAAAATGGGAGATGACCCCACCCCTACACCTAAATCTCACAATGTCCTCATTGGGAGCCGTGAGTCATCACCAACACACAAAAATAAAGAAAACAAAATCAAACACAAGAAAAACAAAAGACGTCAAAAATATACACAAGCTAACACACTCTCCCAAAAACACAATCTCACCCAAAACAACAACACGATCACACATATATACAAACTGACACCACCAAAAATAAATATGGACCAATCCAACAACACCACCAATCCAACAACACCACCAATCACAACACAATAAAAATCCACAAGAATACGAAAATGGTGATCATAGCCAACAACGGCTCGGCAGCATCCACATTTCACCACAAGATGATCACCAACCAAAACACAATCCTAAATATCCACAACTAAACAAAAATAAAAAGAAAGACAAAAAAAAAAAAGAAGGGGGGGAAGAGTGAGAACGAGTATACCAGGTCAGGTACTGAATGTACCCGAACTATGCCATGACGGCTTAAGGAGCATCAGCCACTCCTTGCCGCTCAAGATGCGAGTCGGCAGCTCGGATGCAGTCAAAGCTCTCAGAAGCTTATCGTGTGCCTGTGCATGCATCTCCGAATGATGCGAATACGAGAACACTAGTAAGAATTGAGCAAACAAAGTGAGTGTCCTCTTAGACTTATCAAATGCCATAGAAAAATTGAAATAATGATGAAAGAAAGTGGTCCACTCAAGTTTTCTAGGCATGTCCTCTAGGTATGCACAAAAAGGGTCCAAGGAGGGATTATACCCCCGAATGTCACCTAGGGACTCATGGACTGCATGCAAGTGGGAGTGCGTGGTGGAAAGGAGAGGAGATGAAATAGGGGTGAAGTCAAGTGGGTTGGTGCAAATTGGGCTGATGTGGTCAATACTAGGTGCGGCACCAACCACCGAACTGTCATCACACAACTCCTCGGAAGGAGCCTCCTCAAGATATGGCTCAACCAATGTAAGTTCTCCTGACCAAGGAAGTAAAACATCCTCTACAAAGCTAGCATCACCCTAAAAAGTCTCGCCGATCTCTAACGCCGTGCACTGAGTTAAAGGAAAGGGAGAAGCATGTAAGGTCAGAGCACTAACGCTAGTGCCCATAGGTGTACTAGAAAAGGATGGAGCGACGAACGCCAATGGAGTCGAGGGAAGGTCAAACACTTCTCCTGGGTCGGTCAAAGGTGCATCATCAATAACATTCGACCTTAGGGGAAGGGAAGACTCACAATCATCATAGAGACGAGCCTCAAGTCTAGGGTAAGGTAAACTAGAGTTGGTCCCATGCGATAAACTCCACTCCCTCATCCTACTAGCAAAGCGTTCGTTTTGCTCATTCATTGCCCCTATCATGGCATCAAGTCTAGCATAGCATTCATTGGAAACAGCACGATGGGGACAAGAATTCACATCATGGTCAAAAGATTGGCAAAAAGAGCACAACACTTGAGGGTAAGCAGAATAGTGATGACATTGGTCTCTAACATCATTAGATTGCCATTGATGCCAAGCTAGAGACTCAAACAAATCCCACATGTCATTGGCATTTAAGGAACACAAACCATCATAACACATGGACTCAAGGATCGCTCGAGTCTCATATGTTACCCCCTCAAGCACAGCATTGCATACTTCCCATTTCTCATACGTGAAATGCACATATTGAGCACAATAATCATTAAACCGAGATAAATAATCACAACCCAAGCCAACACAATCTACCAACTAAACATCAAAAACGAATCAAAACCTAAACTACCAAACAAGTGCAAGAACACGAAGAACAAAGCAAAGGAAATGAAATAAAATGAATTCAAACAAGTAAATGACATAAATTAACAATGAAATTAAACATATAAATCAAACAAAACAAATACATGAATCAAAATCAACAAAACATAAATAACAAGAACATAAAAACTAGAGAGATAAAAGAGGAGAAAACTTAGTCTTGAATTGATGAAGAACTTGAAATCCAAAGGTTGAATCCAATGTTACAATCTTCACTCCTAAACTAACCTCCCTTATTAACTAAAATCTAACCTAAACTAACCTACAAAATCACCAGAGCAAAAACCCCAAACGACCGAACGAACCCCCCCGGACCTGACGCCCGAAAATGGGGTTATATCGCGAACCCAGACCCGACGCACGGCCGTGCCTGGACGCACGGCCAGCCGTGCACCACGCACGGCCACCACGCACGGTCGTGCGCCTGGGCATGCGTGGCTTCGGCCACCGGTGCACGGCCGTGCCGACCTGCAGGTCGACCGTGCACCGTCCTTCTCTGCTGCTTTTCGCCTGTTTTCGCTGATTTCCTTCGTTTTGTCCCGTTTTCGTCCCTTTTCGCGACGTTTGCTTGATTTGGAGTTATTTCCGACAAAACATAAATAAAATAAGGTAAAATCCTATAAATTAAGTTATTATACGATCAAAAAGTAGGTGAAAGAGGCACGTAAAATGGGTAAATTTACCGTTCAACACCAAAAACTTGTTGCAGAAAAAGTTTTAATATTTATAAACCCCAAGTGCAAGGTGTATCATTGAGTACTTGGGGTGTCGTCCGCAGGGAATTGTGTTTCCAACTACCAGAGTTCACTAGAGCGTCTCAATCTAGGCGAGATCAAAGGGTGAAAGAGAAAAGACTAAACTACGCTACAACACAGAAACAAGCGACTTGGAGTTGTGATTTTACCAATGGACGAACCAACTAACCAAGACGAGTCCTAACCTACCCGAACCACACTATGAACAAGAGATGGTCGGTTGCACCATCAAAGACCACCCAAGCCCTCTATCAAGGGTCATGAGCTAGTCTAATTCGTGTAACCACCTACTTTCATGGGGTTAGTCGAATTAGACTACAAAACTAGCAACCTCGGACCTAACTCGATTCGGATACTACTTTCGTGTCCCGAACTCGACTATTCCCTCTCCCACACTAGCAAATTGACCTCACCTCTCAGCATAAGTCAGTTGCCCAAAAATATGGATGAAAACCCTCTCAGGCATTTCATCGAACACTTGGTGGGCGTGAAGGAAAACTCTAAATTCTAGGCATAGATTGGGTATGGTTAGGCCTAGTACAAGATCGATTAGCCATCAAGAGGCTGATCACAACCCAAGCCAACACAACCTACCAACTAAACATCAAAAACGAATCAAAACCTAAACTACCAAACAAGTGCAAGAACACGAAGAACAAAGCAAAGGAAATGAAATAAAATGAATTCAAACAAGTAAATAACATAAATTAACAATGAAATTAAACATATAAATGAAACAAAACAAATACAAGAATCAAAATCAACAAAGCATAAATAACAAGAACATAAAAACTAGAGAGATAAAAGAGGAGAAAACTTAGTCTTGAGTTGATGAAGAACTTGAAATCCAAAGGTTGAATCCAATGTTACAATCATCAATCCTAAACTAACCTCCCTTATTAACTAAAATCTAACCTAAACTAACCTACAAAATCGCCAGAGCAAAAACTCCAAACGACCGAACGAACCCCCCTGGACCTGACGCCCGAAAATGGGGTTATATCGCGAACCCAGACCCGACGCACGGCCAGCCGTGCACCACGCACGGCCACCACGTACGGCCGTGCGCCTGGGCATGCGTGGCTTCGGCCACCGGTGCACGGTCGTGCCGACCTGCAGGTCGGCCGTGCACCGTCCTTCTCTGCTGCTTTTCGCCTGTTTTCGCTGATTTCCTTCGTTTTGTCCCGTTTTCGTCCCTTTTCGCGACGTTTGCTTGATTTGGAGTTATTTCCTACAAAACATAAATAAAACAATGTAAAATCCTATAAAATAAAGTTATTATACGAGTAAAAGGTGGGTGAAAGAAGCACGTAAAATGGGTAAATTTACCGTTCAACACACCCCCACACCTATCTTTTGCTCGTCCTCAAGCAAAATAAAAGAAAAACTAAAGTAAACAACTAACTCACTTTCGTAGGAATCACGATTGCATTTAGCGTATGCAACAAGCCCTTTAAACCCCTTGGTCACCCCAAGTGGACGAGTAAGGTCTCGTGAGGGTTTGCAGAAGATATACCTACAAAATCTCAAAAAAGAAAAACAAAGAGAAGAGAAACAAAAATCGAAAAATGAAAATGACAAAACAAAATATATGCAACAGGGTGAACTGTACACGTTCGGATCAACCAAAACCCCCTAGTAGCTCAAGTATCAGTCTGTACACAAGCACTATATGCATTTCAGGACACATCATCCCAAAGAATGGCATTCAGACATCAGTTTTTTACCCCACGATGCATGAGAACATTGAATCCATCCTGGAGCCTAGTGTGCAAGTTTATCATCACCCTAAAGTTTTGGCCTACTAAAAACAGACTCAATCCCACGCAACTGACACAAGCTACTTTTTCGAATAGCTAGCATGGAAAGCAAGCTTCCCCAGTAGCAGTATTGCCTCAAAGGGTAACACCCAGTAGCGCATGCCTCAAAGGGGTACTTGTCATTTCCAACTCTTTTCTTCCCCACTTTTTTTCTTTCCATTATTATTTTTTTTCATTACAAACTCATGTCACGCCTCAAAGGGATGCACCCAGTAACGCTTGAATTTGTTTGTTTTTGCTTTTATTTTGGAAAAGGGAGTGCCAGCACATATAAAGGGAACTGTGCAGTAGACAAGTGGGAGAGTCAATCATGGAAGACTAAGAATGTAGGATGATGACAATACATAAATCAGGACTGGATTGCAAAATTACAATGGACTGTTGGAGTTAGAACTGAAGCCTAAAATGACAGACTGGAGCTGAATATCTATCATGCGTGTTATACTTATATACGAGCTAATAGTCAAGGTACCAGAGATCAAGGCTGATCAAAATAGTACAAAACTCCCCTAATTGCAAAAAGAAAAGAAAAAAATTAAACAAAAAGGAGAAAAAAATTGAAAAATTTACACAAAAATGAAAAATTTTCACAAAAATAAGAAGAAAAAGGGGAGATGACCCCACCCCCCCACCTAAATCTCACAATGTCCTCATTGGGAACCGTGAGTCATCACCAACACACAAAAATAAAGAAAACAAAATCAAACACAAAAAAAACAAAAGACGACAAAAATATACACAAGCTAACACACTCTCCCAAAAATACAATCTCACCCAAAACAACAACACGATCACATATATATACAAACTGACACCACCAAAAATAAATATGGACCAATCCAACAACACCACCAATCACAACATAATAAAAATCCACAAAAACACAAAAATGGTGATCATAGCCAACAACGGCTCAGCAACATCCACATTTCACCACAAAATGATCACCAACCAAAAATACAATCCTAGTATCCATAACTAAACAAAAACAAAAAGAAAGAAAAGAAAAATAAAAAGAAGGGGGGAGGAGAGTGAGAACGAGTATACCAGGTCGGGTACTGAATGTACCCGAGCTATTCCATGACGACTTAAGGAGCATCAGCCACTCCTTGCCGCTCAAGATGCGCGTCGTCAGCTCGGATGCAGTCAAAGCTCTCAGGAGCTTATCATGCATAGCTGCATGTAGCTCGGAATGGTGTGAGTAAGGGAACACTGGTAAAGATGGAGCAAACAAAGTTAGTGCCCTCTTAAACTCACCAAATACCTGTAAGAAATCAGTAGAAAAATCAAATGCAATAGTCAACACGATTTCTCCAGGCATGCCCTCTAGGTACGGATGAGAAGGATCAAGGAGGGGGTCATACCCTCTAAAAGTACCTAGAGACTTACGGCAGGCAGCCTCATTCCCCTCAAGTATCACAAGAGGATCGATAAGCGACAAATCACAACACTTAGGGGAATGGGAGGATGGTGAACATGAATAGGAAGCATGGGATGTATCAAGAGAGGTGGGGGATATATTATCAACAAAATCAGGACTAGTTGGCCCTGCAACCACAACATCCATGCATGAAGTCCCTGTGGGAGTCCCATAAAAAATATGCACCTCAATAGAAACATTGTCGGACTCAGACCAAGTATCATCCTCCTCAACACTAGCGCTAACGCCAAAGGTCTCCCCTACCTCGAACTCCGTCGACTGAGCTAAAGGGGAAGGTGTATCAGGAAAGGTCATGATAAGCGCAGTGTTGTCCCAAAGGGTATTAGGAAAGGATGAAGCAACAGTGAGTGAAGTGGTCAAAGGAGGGTCAAGTACGTCCTCTAGTCCGGACTGTAGAGGAGGAAAAGACGCACCATCATCACACAGATTGACATCAAGTCTAAGAGCACTAGAACTAGGGTCAGTCTCGGGTGATAGATCATACTCCCGCATTTTATTAACAAACTCAGCAAACTCAACTTGTTGTCTATTCATTGTCTCTATCATATTGCTAAGTTTAGCAAAGCCTTTATTAGAAATATAATAGGGACAAGAATTACTGGCGTGGTCAGAACAATGGCAAATTTCGCACACAGGAGGTGCATAATTATGGATACAAGGGGGTGGGGTACAAGAATCAGAACAACTAGTTTCAAATTCATAAGTATCCCAAGCCAACCACTCAAGTAATTCCCAAGCTTCATCAACATTTCGAGCATAGAAATCCCAATGCTCCAAAAGAGCATGGGTCTCACAATTCACACCTTCATCAACAACATGCAATATTTCCCATTTCCCATATAAACATCCACAAGAAGCACATTGAGCAAGATAAGCATATAAACGATCCCAATAACGGTAAAATAGTTCTTGCTCACATTGGGAAAAATGAAAAATTGCCATTGAATTTTTTTCTTTTGAATTTTTTTTTTTTGGGATTTTTAAAAGGCCTAGCCTCGAATGCTAAAGTAAACCCCAATATCGAAAAACGCCAATTCCCCGGCAACGGCGCCAAAAACTTGTTGCAAGAAAACCAGAGTTTTAATATTTATAAACCCCAAGTGCAAGGTGTATCGTTGAGTACTTGGGGTGTCGTCCGCAGGGAATTGTGTTTCCAACTACCAGAGTTCACTAGAGCATCTCAATCTAGGCGAGATCAAAGGGTGAAAGAGAAAAGACTAAACTACGCTACAAATACAGAAACAAGCGACTTGGAGTTGTGATTTTACCAATGGATGAACCAACTAACCAAGACGAGTCCTAACCTACCCGAACCACACTATGAACAAGAGATGGTCGGCTGCACCATCAAAGACCACCCAAGCCCTCTCTCAAGGGTCATGAGCTAGTCTAGTTAGTCTAACCGCCTATTTTCATGGGGTTAGCCCAACTAGACCACAAAACTAGCAACCCCGCACCTAACTCGATTTGGATATTATTCTCATGTCCCGAACTCAGCCATTCCCTCTCCCACACTAGCAAATTGACCTCACCTCTCAGCATAAGTCAATCGCCCAAAAATATGGATGAAAACCCTCTCAGGCATTTCATTGAACACTTGGCGGGCGTGAAGAAAAACTCTAGGTTCTAGGCATAGATTGGGTATGGTTAGGCCAATTACAAGATTAATTAGCCATCCAGAGGCTAATCACAATCCAAGCCAACACAATCTACCAACTAAACATCAAAAACACAACAAAACCTAAACTAACAAATAAGAACAAGAACATGAAGAACAAAGCAAAGGAAATGAAATAAAACGAATTTAAACAAGTAAATAACATGAATTAACAACGAAATTAAACATATAAACTAAACAAAGCAAATACAAGAATTAAACTAGCAAAACATAAACAAGAACAACAATGAAATAAATAGAAAAAGGAAGAGGGAAACTTATGCTTGAATTGATTGAAGAACTTGAAATCCACAAGCTTGAATCCCAAAATACAAACTATAATCCTAATCTAATCCTCCTATTGAGGTTTTTATTGGCTAAAAACCTAACCTAAACTACTCTAGGAATCGCCAGAGCAAAACCCCGAATGACCGAACGAAACCCCCCGAACAGACGCCCGAAAATGGGGTTATATCGCGAACCCAGACCCGACGCACGGCCGTGCCTGGACACACGGCCAGCCGTGCACCACGCACGGCCGTGCGCCTGGGCATGCGTGGCTTCGGCCACCAGTGCACGGCCGTGCTGACCTGCAGGTCGGCCATGCACCGTCCTTCTCTGCTGCTTTTCGCCTGTTTTCGCTAATTTCCTTCGTTTTGTCCCGTTTTTGTCCCTTTTCGCGACGTTTGCTTGATTTGGAGTTATTTCCTACAAAACATAAATAAAACAAGGTAAAATCCTATAAATTAAGTTATTATACGATCAAAAAGTAGGTGAAAGAGACACGTAAAATGGATAAATTTACCGTTCAACAGTAATGGCTCAAGAGAGGCAATGAGGTAATAGTTTCCAAGCAAACTTTGGTTCCATTTTCAATTGGTGAATATCAATATGAGGTTCTGTGTGATGTCTTGCCAATAGATGCTTGCCACTTGCTCATAGGCAGACCTTGCCAGTTTAATAGGGATGTCATTTACCATGATCAATCCAACACTTATTCCTTCAAACTTAAGGGTAAGAAGATGACACTGACCCCTTTACCCCCTAACCAAATATATAAACCTGAAACAGGGAGGGATACACACAAGGAGAGTGCTTTGTTTGTCAATGGGGGAAGAGTGGAGAGGGTTATTACCAAGGAAAAATCTGTGTTTGTTGTACTTATGTTAGAATCTGCCCCTAAATCTGAACCAGCAACCCTACACCCTTCTGTTCAGCCCTTGATGGAGAAGTTTAAGGGTGTTTTTTTTCAAGACTTACCCCCTGGCCTCCCTCCTAAAAGGGTTATAGAGCACCAGACTGATCTAATCTATGGAGCCCCATTACCTAACAAGCTTGCCTACAGATGTAACCCTACTAAAACCAAGGAGCTGCAAAGGCAAGTTCAAGATCTGATTGATAGGGGTTATGTGAAGGAAAGCATGAGTCCATGCTCAGTTCCAACCTTATTGCTGCCAAAGAAAGATGGCAGTTGGAGGATGTGTGTAGACAGTAGAGCCATCAACAATAATACAATCAAGTATAGGTATCCTATCCCTAGACTTGATGACATGTTGGATAAGCTTCATGGTTCAAAGATCTTCTCCAAGATAGATTTAAGGAGTGGCTATCATCATATCAGAATGAGAGAAGGGGATGAATAAAAAACTGCTCTCAAGACAAAACAAGGACTTTATGAATGGCTTGTCATGCCCTTTAGGTTATCTAATACACCTAGCACCTTCATGAGGTTGATGAATGAAGTGCCTAGGCCCTACATAGGTATATTTGTGATTGTATATTTTGATGACATACTTGTATACAGCAAGACTAAGCTTGATCACATTCAGCACCTCAAGCAAGTTTTCACCACCCTTAGAAGCCAGAAACTGTATGGAAAGTTGGGAAAATGTGAGTTATTTGTACCAAGGGTTGTCTTCCTTGGATATGTGGTTTCCTGTGATGGTATTCAGATGGATGAAGCCAAGGTTGAAGCAATTAAATCCTAGCCAGTACCTACCTCAATCACTGCAGTCAGGAGTTTCCAGGGGTTAGCTTCGTTCTATAGAAGATTCATCAAGGATTTCAGTACAATCATGGCTCCTCTCACTGAATGCATGAAGAAGGGAAACTTTTCTTGGTCTCCAGCAGCATAGAAGGCTTTTGAGACTATCAAGCAAATGTTATGTGAGGCACCAGTCCTAGCCTACCTAACCTTGAAGGATTATTTGAGGTAGAGTGTGATGCCAGTGGGGTGGGCACTGGAGCTATTATTACCCAACTAAAAAGACCCCTGGCCTACTTTAGTGAGAAGCTTAGTGGTCCTAAATTCAATTACTCAACCTATGACAAAGAATTCTATGCCATAGTCAAACCTCTGAGTCATTAGAGCCACTAGCTAAAGCCTAAAGCCCTTGTCCTGCATTCAGACCATGAAGCATTAAGGTTTCTCAATGACCAGCCCAAGCTCAATGCAAGACATGCAAAATGGATCGAGTTTCTGCAAGCTTTCACCTTTTCTGCCAAGCACAAGAAGGAAACTGAGAATGTAGTAGCTGATGCACTCTCAAGGAGATATGCCTTGATTTCTATTTTAGGTGTAAAGCTACTAGGATTGTAGTCTATTCAGGCCTACGACCTTGAAGACTCAGCTTTTTAGGAGTTAGTGAGCAACACTCCAGCTCAAGGGCCTTCAGTGATGCAAGATGGATTTTTATTCAAGGAGAACAAACTGTGTATTTCAGCATGTCCATTGAGGGACTTGCGAGTAAGAGAGGCCCGTGGAGGGTCACTTGTTGGGCATTTTGGGATGAACAAGGCCTTGGATATTCTTATGGAGCATTTTCATTTGCCAAAAATAGGGGAAGATGTGCATAGAGTGGTATCCAGATGCTCCATTTGCCATAAAGCCAAAAGCCAATTCTATCAAGGCCTATATACACCCCTTCCAGTCCCATTAAGGCCTTGGAAAGATGTTAGTATGGATTTTGTTATTGCTTTACCTAGAACCTGGAGAGGTAAAGACTCGATCATGGTAATGGTAGACAGATTCACCAAATGGCTCATTTTGTGGCATGTCACAAGACTGATGATGCATCTCACATTGCTGATTTGTACTTTAAAGAGATCATCAGATTGCATGGAGTCCCCAAGACCATTGTAAGCGACAGAGACACTAAGTTGTTATGCCATTTTTGGAGAAGTTTATGGCATCTGTTAGGTACCAAGCTTTTGTACAGCACCACTTGCCATCCTCAAATTGATTGCCAATCTGAAGTCACCAACGGGACCTTATCCACCCTTCTTAGAACCATGGTCCAGAAGAATTTGAAGGAATGGAATCTTAAACTGCCTTACGCTGAGTTTACTTACAACAGAACACCAACTAGAGCTGCTGGTTGTTCACCTTTTGAGGAATTATATAGGAATAATCCCCTGACTCCTATTGATATTATTTATCTTCCCACTGACTGCAAGGTTAGCTTTGAGGCTGAAAAGAGGGCCAAAGAAATAAAGAAGCTTCATGAGCAGATTAGAGCCCATATTGAGAAGGTTAATGAAGCCTACAAGATGCAGGCCAATAAGAACAGAAAGAGCATGGAGTATCAGCCTGGTGACCTTGTTTGGTTGCACCTTAGGAAGGAAAGGTTTCCACCAGGACGAACAGTAAGCTAATGTCCAGAGGGGATGGACCTTTCAAGGTTCTAGCTAAGGTGGGAGCTAATGCCTACAAACAAGAACTCCTAGGGGACATGGCTGTTTCAGCAACCTTTAATGTGGGTGACCTGAGTCTCTATGTAGATGATGAAATTGACTTTAGCAATTTGAGGGCAAATCCTCTCAAAGGAGGGGAGGATGATGCAGACCAGAGGCTAGAACAAGACCCTCATCCTGGACCAGAGAAGGCTTTGCTGCTTAGCCACCATCAAGGCCAATTTTGTGAGGCAATTTAATTTAGTTTGGAGGCTATTTTAGGGAGGTCCTTACTGTGCTGCACATCCTAACATTTCTTTAGGTCAAGCTAAGTCACTTTGAGGCTCAAACAGCAGCCTTAGTTCAGTTCAGCTCAAATAAAGAGCATCTTGCAATCAGCATGTTTTAGGTTATTTTGACTACTTCCAGTAACTCTTGCATGCCCAAGGAATCCAATCTCCTTTTGATAAGTACCCTAACTCATTTATCATCTCATAATCAGCTCTTAAATGATAAAGGTTACTTGATTTTTATCATGAAATTAATTCTAGCAGCAGCAGGTCAGCAGCAGTTTAAAGGGGGAATTTTACCCCCAACTTAGCAGCTTGTTTGGGCAAGTCTAAGAGCTTGAGAAGGTGTCTAAATATTTATCCAACAAGGCCCTAAAGTTGCAGATTTAGATCCTTTAGCATCAGCTTTTAACTAGCACCAGAATACAAGAAATACCCTTTTATTCTTTGGATTTAAGTGTGCGGTACTTGCTGGCAGGCCGGGTTAACTCGATGTAATCAGCTTCAAATCTCCTCCCAACGCCATCATTAGCAAGTACCTTGATGCTATTAACGGCTGACACCTCGGTAATGGAGATAAGTAAAGGGTTTAGGTGTCAAGAATCCAGCATGTTGCTGTTTTAAGCTATTTTAGTTCAAATCTATTTTCTTATTTTAGCTAGATTCAGTTATGGTCGTTGATCCTCTGATTGTAATCGAGTATTTAAGGATTGTCTCCCCTGGTAATACTCAGATTATGACGAATGAAAGACTTCCTTTGCTCATTCAAGAAAAACCTCTCAAAATCGCTCTGACTTTAGCCTGTTCAGGTGGTGTTAAGAGTGATTCTTTATCTAAACTCCTGGTGCATTCTGCTTTAAGGTGCTTAGTGGTGAATCCTGCAGTTCTGGTTGGTGAAAATACTTCCTTTAGGCCAGTTCATATCTTCTATATTGAGTTGCTAGCTTTGTCAATAACCCAAGCTTGCAAGACTCAGCATACATCATAAAAAAAAATAAGCATCTCTAAAAATAATAAACGTTATAAGATGTAGGCATTATATAAGTAAGTAAACATTGAAAACAAAAGAAAATAAGTAATGAACACAAATTATTTAAATTAATAAAAAAATAAAGTTTCAAGGATGAAGCTAATTTGTACATATGACATATATTAATCTGTTTAAAAACAAAATAAGATGATCAACAGATAAAAACACATTTAATTGAAAAGTATTTTAGAGAAAGGGTATCAATGAAATTTTACCAAATATTTTTTCTAAAAATAGCTAATTTTACTAAATATTTTTTTCTAGAAACAGTTAATGTAAACAGTCAATCCAAACAGCTGATAGCTAACAGCTAATACAAACAGCTAACAGCTGATTACCAAACAGGGCCTTAGTATTTTGAGGTAAGCGATATTAATTTTTTTGACCCTGAGTTTTTTGAATTAAATTTTTAGTATCTTCATGGTTGTATTTAGTTATAATTTAATTCAAAAATTACGATTATACCCATTTGTCTTAATTTTTCACTTTTATTTTCCTTCAATTCTCTGTATTTCCTCCTCTGTTTTTCTTGAATTACAACAGATCAACTCAAAGCAAAGAGAACACAGGAGGAAAGAGAGAGAATTGAACGAAAGTAAAAGTGAAAAATTAAGACAAAAAGATATAATTGTAATTTTTGAACTAAATTATAACTAGATACAAACGTGAAGGTACTAATAAATTAATTTAAAGAACTCAGGGTCAAAAAAATTAAAGTCACTTGCCTCGGGGTATTAAAATGTTAATAACCCGTTGCTAGACTACAAGCTTCTTATATTCCATTTCTAAGAGTGATTTATGTAGAACTACTAATTTTTAGCAATCTTGATATTTAGTGTATTAATTTTTATAATTCTGATATTGTAAAGTTTGTTTTAAAGTATTTTTATTCATGAATTTTTATAATTCAACCTTGAAATTATGAAAATATCCCTATTATTGTTCTTTTTGGTTTTTTAATAAAACAAACCAAACTTCTTTCTTTTAAGTACGCCACAACATCACCGATAGACTATCAAATTGAGAAAAGATTGTTTTTGGGGTTTTGTTTTAAATAAACAAAAAGGATAATAGTAAGGATAACTTTATAATTTTAGGACTGAATTATAAGGAATTCATTAGTGAATGTATTTAAAAATAAACTCAAAAATATCAGGGTTATAAAAATTAATGTATCAAATTAAATCTCGAGATATTTAAAAGTCAACAATTTAACTTATGTACGATATATTGTTAAATTTAGTTTTTAGGGCATTCACTGTACATATCATTGATTGTTGCTTATTGTTCCTTATATGTATTTATTTGCGACTACTTGCGACTTTTTACTATTTTCTATTACTTAGTACCCCTTCTCCTATTTTTTTTTTTTTTTAAATGAAAGCGAACAGATCTTTAATGCGAGAGTTACTCCATTATGATTTGATTTCATTACGTGGGATTTATTTGTTTGATTGGAAATGGGTAGTTGGCAATTAGATATGATTTTTTCATAGAAATATTTCTTTTAAATGTAACATATCAAGTCAATAAAAAATGTATTGATATTCATTAATGCGTTTAGTGGCTAGTTAGGGCATTCACAGCCCATACCTGCGGGACACTCCCCACCCCCACGCTGGTACCCGGCCCTCTCGCAGCCCCTGCCACGCGTGCCCCTTCCCGTAGGCCTCCTCGGTCAGCCATTCATCCCCGTGGTCTCTCTCCTCGGTTTTTTTATTATTTTTTCTTTTTTCTTTTTTTTTTGAGGTTATAAATAATTTTTATATGATTAAAAAAATAGGTTGTGTGTTATGAAGTGGGACCATGGTAAATTTTTTTATTGGGTTATTCAAATTGGAGTTCCATGGGTTGAAGAATTGATGAAATGCAAGTTCCAAAAATATGAAATTTTTGCTGATGTGACATGCCAGAGTTCCAAATGGGAATGTCCTTAATTGGTACAATTTAGGGTCACTTGATGGTATATTTGCCTTGCATTGATAAAGATTCAAGTCCACGAATTTTGGATAAGGATACAGAAAGGTTAGACCCTCCCCCTGAATTCACACAACCTGACCGGATGAGGATTCGATCATTTGATGTTAGAATCTAGTTATCCATTTGTCAAGACTTTCAATTTGAACTTTTAGAGATATGAATCAAAATTAAATATGTGAACTACAATTAGATATTGTCTCATGTTTACATTTAGTTGTTAAGTCGTCTAAATTTGTATGCATCTGAATCGATTTATAAAATCTAGAACTCAGTTATGACTTATGACCCTTTTTGAATTTAGGCAAAATTGATTTTCTAAAATCAGGGAATAAGTTTTCAACCAAATGCTTTCAATTACAATAAATTCTAGTGTTTAAATTAGACAGAACTTTAGTAATATTACAAAGCGAAAGATCTTATGAAATATATAAAGAAAAATTAAAAAAAGAGTTGTGTGCGTGATAAAGGACACAAAATAAATTAAAGTACTAGTTAATATGCTAACCAATAAAGTTATGACACTTGGCAAAAATGTGTGAAATTATTCAATTTTATATATAGTTATATAGATATATATATTTGCAATTATTATTTTCAAATTATTTTAATTTTTAGATTTATTCTTGTAGGAGAAACTCTAATACAAATACAAATATCAGTATGTCTTTTTATTGACGTTTTGGTTAAAAATAAGTAATTATGGTACAATTAATTGAAGGGATACTAAGCCGACCATCAGTGATTGATAGCCTTTAAAATGAAGTCTCGCTTTTGGTAGCCTTTGTTCCCATCCTTCTTCTACCAGGGGTCCCCACACAGTACGCTTTTATCTGTTTCCAATGCATTCCTGTCTGAATACTAATCGTGCCACTGAGTCAACAAGTTTATCATTTAAAATCCCCACAATTTTGTCAATCTGACGACAGCTCTTGAACATGTGTCAATAATCTACGAGAACGGTTATTCAAAAACGGAAAGGGTACCTGTCAAACCTCGCAAGTCGCAACTATCTTTCCATATGTCAGCAGGAGGATTCAACAATATGGTCAAGCAACGTTAGTCTAAATACAGGAGCTAAGGTTACCACTTCTTTACGGATATCATCAAAAATTTGAATAATTTCACTTCGTCTTCATGTGATTGAGATAGGTTTGAGAATATTATTAGTTTGTGGCCTAGATTAATCTACGGCTGTTTTATTAAGAAAAAAGTTTTAGTAGTGTATCATGTTAGCGGTAATGTTTTACTGGTATCCAAAAGTCGAAGAAGATGAAGATAGTTCCAAATAATGTCGTGAATCTTTTCACGAGTGATATGTTAGAGGTGGTGGACTATTTTAATTATTATTTATTGTCCATAGAAGTCTCTTTGTTTTGATGGTAGAATTTCGATAGATGGAGTCTCCAAGCGTATTGTAATTC
Source organism: Carnegiea gigantea (assembly GCA_029747015.1). NCBI lineage: Eukaryota > Viridiplantae > Streptophyta > Magnoliopsida > Caryophyllales > Cactaceae > Carnegiea > Carnegiea gigantea. The sequence continues at coordinate 186,876 of JAKOGI010000207.1, forward strand.
TACAATACGAGAGTATGTATTCTTGCATTGATTTTAATTTAATATAATTTTCTCTATTTTAAAAAAAAACGTAATACAAATATATTTGAAATATTGTTTTGGCATATTTGATACTTTTGAAAGTAACCCCAAAATATTAATGAAGGTTGATTTATTATTTATTGGTCTCTTTTATCAAGGGTTAAAAAAACCAAACTCGATGGAGCCTTTTATCAAGAATGAAAGAAACCAAATGTGATGAAGCCCTTTCATCAAAGTGTAATTTTACATAATATTGTTTCAACAAACAAATATTATAAGATAAATATTTTTGAGGTGACTAATATTTCATAAATGAATGATTTTTGTTAAAAGTTACATAAATCAATCACCAATCCACAATAGATTATTAAAATTTCCTGAGAGAAATTATTAATTATCCTAAAACTTTAATAAATCATTTATCCAACAGTCTCACAGTAATTTTTATTGTGAATCTCACCTAAAATGCTGTATAATCAAAGTACATTTTGTCTTGCTTGTAACAGCAAGTGAACTTCGTTGGACACTTGGAGCTAGAACGATGGAAGTTAAAACATAAGAGTTAAAAAGAATTAAAAAGTGTTAATAAATATTAATTTATCAAAGAAAAGTCCGTCGACTCAGCTCAAAAAAGCTCCGCCAGCTAGCCAGTCGATCTTCTTTTCTCCGAATTCCTTTGCGCTTTTTCAGGGCCCACGGATGTCAAAAAGATAAAACGAAATAATAATTAAAGAACGAGGACACGTGTAAAAGTGAAGACGTAGCGTCACGTGCCTAGTACAAAAGGCTTGTTTGCTACGTCAGCGGCGCAATAATTAAGATCTGACACGCGCCCGATAGAGTATCCGGATAACCCAATGAGCAGAAGCCATTTGTGCCAAGCACAGGTATCGGGGACAGTGGATAGATAAATGGGCCCACAGTGGGGCCCATATGCGGGTTATCAGTAGAATTGGGTAAATGAGGACCTTACTCTTGCGGTAAAGGGCACCTTGTCGGAGGTACACGTGGCGCGTCTTCCTCATTTGAACCGACACTTTATTTAAAGTATGTGTCATAGGTCTATTTGATAAATAGCTGTTAGCTTTTTACTTAGGAATGAACATAGAGCAGGTTCAAAATAGATTGAGCTATACCTGTACTCATATCCATTTTCAAAAGTCATACTCATATTCGTACTCATATTCATTGGGTTTTGAATGATTGTACCCACACCCATACCTATTAGATTTTTCGAGTTTACGGATTTTATTCGGGTATATATAGAGTGCGCAAAGTGTCACCCATATTCAACTAATATTTACATACACGGTATATTTGATTAGCAATTTCAAGCGAAGCAACTAAAATTCATGTCGGATAAACTCACAGAAGTTAAAAATGTAAAAAAATTTAATTTTTCATTTATACATAAATAAACACTATACACTTAGAGTTTCATGCCAAACATTTATTTTTGAATTTTACCGTATTTTGGTCGCCTTTTATTAGCAAATCGGGTACACAATCGGGTACGGATTTTAATAATCCATATCCATACCCATACCCATTTTCAAACGCAATACTCATACCCGCCCCATACCTATTTTTTTTATAAGTTTTCGTACCTATACCCGCTATAAATGGGGAGGGTTTGGGGCGGATTTTTCGGGTTCGGGTGCAACTCCCATATCTATGTTAGCTGTTTGTATTAGCTGTTTATATTAACTGTTTGAATTAGCTGTTTTTAGAAAAAATATTTGGTAAAAATTAGCTGTTTATAAAAAAATATATTAGTAAAATTTCATTTATACCCTTATTTATGAATTGGTTTTAAATGAGATGTGTGTAATTTTTCCAAACTCATGGACAATTATGTCATTTCCACAAAAAGCTCTTCTCAAAAGGCTAATGGGAATGGATTTTTCAAAAAGAGCTTTTTGAAGCCAAATAGCTATTGCAAACAGTTCTTTCTCAAACACCTTTTAGCTGTTTGACTTGGTCAAAACAGTCAAAATTCTCTCAAACAACTATTTTTCCTTAAAAAGCTGTTGTTACCAAATATCCCCACAGTCTCCCTTTTCATATTTATGGCCGAATGTGGTGGAGACATGAAACTATAGAATTTTTACCTTGGAATGAAAATAGAATTGTTTGTTGGGGTTCAAATTTGTTTGAAGATTATTCCAAACGTAACCGTGTAAATGGCGAAAAATACGAAGGAAATGTAAAAAAATGAAATTCAAATCCTCAAAAATCTTGCCGCTAGAAAAAATGTAGAAAGTTTGATGTAGTAGTTTTATTTTTAAATTGTAAAATTATAGAGAAATTGATTCTGATTGATCCTATATTTAAAAATCATATACTGATTTACTGTTTCATAGAAATGGAACAAGGTAACTTTAAAGAAATATTTTATTTTAGTTTATGCAATCTAGGTTGAGAAATAGTTCAAACATACTTTTTTTTACTATACATATTTCGGATGACACGAAGAAAATGAAAAAGTTAAAGAAATTTTAAAGTTGGTGGTTTGAATGAATTAGGTTAGATTTGATTGGGCGAAACAAGCATTTTAGGCACTAATTTTACGTTTACTATTTTATCTCTGTATGTTAAAATTAGTCTCAGTATGTTAAAACTAGTTCTTCAACTGCTACTCTGATTCTGCTTGAGAAAGTATTAAATAAAATAAGGTCATTAAATTAGCAGTCACTAATGAAAAACTAGTATGGGTTTCGCAGGTTGTGGTCTATTTTATATTGATATCAAGTTTTGATGCGATTAAACAACAATTTTTAATTTCTATTTTTATGTAAGTGAGAAAAGAAATACATAAATTCATAAGGTGGGAACTATACCATATCATCCTCCGTTCTCTATTTTGTCTATGATTGTTTTTTTCTTTCGGTGTGTGCACTACACATGTAACGGCTGAATTCATTTGACAACCGTTAATATTCTAATTATCTTGATCAATATATATATATATATATATATATATATATATATATATATATTCTAATTATCTTGATATGAGGATATCAATTAATACATCTTCGTAAACTCGTAAATAGGTCTTAGCAAGTCTACTCAAGCATAAACCGATGACAGATGTATGTAACATTAATCTAAACGCTATTTAAACTAAGTTTGAACCCAACTTAACTCAAAAATAGAACATTACATGAACACATACATAGATTTGAATCAACGAAAAGTTAACCCGTCAAAAACTCAATGGTGATGACTTTGATTTAACAAAGCCCACTCATATTACGACATAGTACTGGAATGTCCAAAAGGAATGTGAACCCGTGAAGTACTTTTGCCCGGGCAACTCGACCTCTTTTTTGACAACTGACAAGGCTTAGCAAACCTACACTTTTCAGATGATGGGCATGTATATATACATATGAGTGTCAATCATCCCATGCAATATACAAGGCACAAGAAACGTGGTCCAATGTGATTAAGCTAATTCCATTGCATGTTCATAATTTCAAAGGAATTCAAAAATTCAATCTGCATTGTTAACTATGACATATATGCGAGGATAAACATGTCATTAATTTAGCTTTGACCATATAAGCTATAACATACAACGTATAATATTTAAGCAGTTGATCTTAATTAGCAGAGACATGGTAAGAGATATATAGGAAACATTTGTTTGCACCTAACTTATCAATAACTAACGGATTTGACAAAAATAGTCATTGAAATTATTTTCTGTGGGAGTTAGTAATGTGTGTGATCGATCACGACGGTACGTGGTATTTGGTATCACGCAAGTTTGCTGATGGGATTGGAAATCCAAAGAAAGTAATTGACATAACATAACTCTTTGCAAACATAAACTTCGGGTCCAAAATTAAACAAGATAAAAATATATGTATAAATTTTATTTGTATTAATTTTTAAAAGAAGTGAGCTGGGTATAATTTCAGTATATTTGTTACGAGTCAATAAATAAAAGTCCTTTAATTCATTCGTCAGTTAATGCCTTGAAAGAGGATCGAGTTAGCTTGAAGACATGTTTGGTTGGAGGAAAAGGAATGGAACTTGATACCTTTTAGGTATCAAGTTCCTATGCCGTTGTTTCGTTGGACTTTCAAGGGTATGGAACTTAGTTCGTCCCGTTTGGGTGGGACTTGATTCCTCCCATTTTGGAGGCGTTTCAAGTCCCATTTTATACTTTCAATTAAAAAAAATAAATTTCAAGCATCTCTTAACAACCATGGGAGAAGAGAGAGTGTATTCACCGGATCCACCCACCATGGACGAATTACTGGCGCTGGCAACCACCGGAAATTGCACCGGCGACCACCACAAAGTTCCCCCAAACCCCTACACACACACAGAGAGAGAGAGAGAGAGAGAGGGAGAAGAAGAAGAACACAGCGCGGGGAAGAAGAAGGAGTAGGTGGGTCGTTGGAAAAGGAGGAGAAGGCGGTGACGCCGGAAAATAGAAAACCCGATGCCCATATTTGAGGAAGCAGAAAAGGAGGAAAGGAGGAGAAGCCGATGGAAAAGAATGTGTGGCATTGACGCAATGGATGGCGGTAACTGGGTCGGAGAACGATAAAAAGGCGTCGAAGAGGTGGTTGTTGAGTGGTGGAATTGGTTGCCGGAGGAGACGACGCGATGCCCATATCTGCCTAGAGGACAACTAGGAGAGATGGGGGTGTCAAGAAAGCCGGCTGAGTATTGGATGTTCACTAAAGAGCAATAAGTCGTTGACCCTTCGCCGGAGTGGGAGGAGGAATATAGATGTGGTAGTTCATAGAGAAAGCATGAGAGGAGAGAGAAAGGAGGAAAGAGAATGTGAAGGAAAATTGGAAAATAAATTTGCATTGATATAAAAAAGTTAAAAATAAAAATTTGATTCCATTCCATAATTATACCAAACATATGATATCAATGAATCAAATTCCGTTCCATTCCTCCCATATTTCAAATTCCATTTCGTTCCATTCTACCATAGCTGAGCAATGGGCCTTGAATCTCAATTAAGTTAGCTATTTGATTTTCTTTAAAAATTTTGAATGTCTAAATTCTTGAAGGAAGACATGATAAGGCATAGTCACAATCAAGAAAAATGTATTTGATTTCCTAAGAGTATAGGACATGAGCTTAATTAGATTGTGCTCTCAGGAGTAAATGATTGTTCACTCCCTAAGCAAGAGGGAGAAGCATTTTATTCACGGGGAAGGAGTGCCCTCGCCCAATTTTAAGCTTAGATTGTTGACTTAATAATCGTTGGGTTAGACAATACAAGATGATTTGACCGTCAACTTATTAGTCTATTAGTTGTTGATCTGAACCCAATTTATTTAAGTAGATAAAATTAGTTAGCTAGACTCACCCAAAATAATCGATCTGAATTCATCTTGAATGTGATGCGCATTATTGAACTTTTAGTTCCTACACTCTTGTATTTGATATATGGAAATGACTAAAATAAAATAGAATAAAATAAAACCTAAGCCAACTCATGTTATGAGAGAGTAGAACTAGACCTGATCAACGGGGCAGAGCTCGGTCGATCCGGCTCAGCTTGACCCTCAAATATGAGGGTCATGGGCGGTTTTTTTTTTTTTTGTCTCCGACCCGTCCCGACTCTTAAAATTGAGGGTACTCGACTATAATAAGGGTTCGGCTAGAGTTGAGGCTTTGACCCTCTGACAGAACCCACCGACCCTCACTTTTTTAAAAAAATTAAAATAAGATACTTTGAGTTTCATTTATTCAAAAACCTTTTGCTTTCTACTTTCTCGTCTCCTTTTAGCCTTCCTTCCATTCACCTTAGCCTTCCTTCCATTCACCTCTCCAAATCTCCCTGACTCGTAACCTTGTAACCTCCGTTTCTGATGTTTGGAGTAGTTATTTTAGTGAACTAAATGTTTTAATAACTAAATTACGCATTGGAGTGTTTGTAATTGCGATGGAATGCATCAGAACATTATGTTATCATTTGACCTTTTGTTTTGTAGGATGTTTAGTACTGAACTCTATAACAAAAAGAAAACTTAGTGAAAATCTCATTTTCTATATAGGGAATGTTTGAGGGTAGGGTCTGATCTGATGATCTGAGAGTGCCCGCATGGTCGGGGTCAAGGTCAAGGTTATGCCGACCTGCACGAAGGTCAAATAAGATTAGGATTGAAAAAATCTGACCTGCAAACTTATCGACCCTCATGACCCGACCCTCAATTCAACCCAACTCTCAATTTAAACTGGTCTAAGTAGAGCATGACATCCGAGGGAATGTGTCGCGTAGAACTTTCCTGGCCCATGAACTCCTTTCTCACAAGGCTCTTAACACTTTTTAGGTGATGGGCTGCGCATTTATCAACTCAATTGACTAGTGATCAGTGGTGAGTAATGTGGACGGAACTCATTCGTGCTGTTATGCACTTCACCGAGATGATGCAAAGGTTTCGTGTATGTTGGTAACGTCTTACGTGGACGTGCTTTAATTTTCTGGGTACAACAAACGTGGTCCAATGTAAACTATTTGCATTGCGTTTTTCTCATGACAAAAATCGAAAGCAAAAACTGATCTGTACATGACCATAAACTGAAGCGTACATCCAAGAAAACAATTATAGGTTTTTGCTTGTCAATTCATGATGTTACGTTACTTATGGTCTAAAGAGTGGAAAACCTACATTATCAATTATGATTTGTATACTTCCAACCAAAAAGCAAAAAAGAAAAAAAAGATTCGTATGAGGATGAACTTGTCATTATGCCCATCATGAGCCTTTGGCTATGTGTATGACTATATGTTATCATATAATCATTATTTCAATGGCTAGTTATAGCAAATTCAGTAAATATAGATTTTTCATTATGGCGGCGTTTGGTAACAACAGCTGTTTGGGAGGATTCTAGCTATTTTGATCAAGTTAAATAGCTAAATGATGTTTGGAAAAACTATTCTCATTAGCCCTTTGAGAAGAGTTTTTTGTGAAAATAACATAATTATCCATAAGTTTGAAAAAATTATACACATTTCATTAAAAACTAATTCATAAATAAGGGTATAAATGAAAATTTATCAATATATTTTTTAAAAACAGCTAGTTTTGACCAAAACATTTTTTTCTAAAAATAGCTTATTCAAATAGTTAATAACTAACAGCTGACAGTTAACAGCTGTTTACCAAACAGGACCTATGTTGAAAGTAGAAAAGCTCACGACTCTCTTAACATGATGGCAACCTTCAAAAGTTGATATCAAGAGATTGAGTTCATCACTTACAATTCTCCTAGTATAGAGATTGATGCATAGGCCCCTAAGCTGTGCAAGGTTTATTGGACTATACCTTGCAGAAGGGTCCAATACATTTGCTTACTTACCTCTTATTTCTTAAAAAAAAAAAAAGAAGGTTGAAATTAGTTGTGTTTTGTATACATTATTAAAAGAAGTGGAATTTTCACAAGTGAAGCTATTTTATGCAACAAATTGTGAGACATAAGAAATAGTTTTTGAACCATGTAAAAATCAACCAGAAACAGTAGTGGTCCGACAAAAATTGATGCAATTTTATTTAAGAATTGATAAAAAAATAAACTATTGTATTATTTGATTTGTGATAGCTGCATGGTTCTATGCTCATGTCTGGTGTACTAAGTATTTAATTGAAGCGAATGAATTAATACTCCTACCGTCCCATTTTATTTGCATGGGTTAACAAAACATGTATACTAGGAATTTAGTCCAGATGATCGTAATTATCAGTAATGTCTTAAATTGTTCGCGAGTAAGTGTTCCATTAATGGACCTTGTTGGACTGAGTGTCCCACATCGGCAGGTGAGGCGAACGAAGACCTCTTTATAAGGGGCTAGATACCTCACCCGTATGACGCGTTTTAAAGCCGCGAGGGTTGAGGCCCAAAGTAGACAATATCATATGCAGGGCTCGGTGCTGGGCACCAACATGGTATCAGAGCCAGGTTCGTGCCGGTGTGCCCTTCGTGGGGGCGCCTCACCTGAGTGGGGGTGTTGGACTGAGTGTCCCACATCGGCAGGTGAGGCGAACGAAGACCTCTTTATAAGGGGTTGGATACCTCACCCGTATGATGCGTTTTAAAGTCGTGAGGGTGGAGGCCCAAAGCCGACAATATCATACGCAGGGCTCGGTGTTGGGCACCAACAGACCTATTATGGATAAAGACTTTTGTGAATGGCTCATTAGTTGTTGGAAAAACACACATATGTATTTTATGAAGTTATTAATTGCTATCATTTTTTTCTTTTGAAAATTGTTATTTTCTGCAAGGGGTAAAAAAGGTAAATGATTCCAGTTAATTATCCACATATAGAAACCACGTAAATAATGGGGCATCCATGAAAGAAATACTGGCAAATAAAATGGGATGGAGGGAGTAAGACGGAGAATATAACATAACTTTTTAGGTTGAAAAAAATAAAAAATCAAATACAATTTTCCAATAAATCTTCTCATGAATCGTAAGGAAGACTGTATTATTTGAGAAATTTACATTGGCATGGTATAACTATGGATTTTTTTTGGGTGCAAATTAATAGAGTTTCCGTTCTTATTTATCTCTAATAACTAGAACTTTATTGTGGCTTGTGAAAATTTTCACTAAGGTAGTGTTTGGTTGGAAAAAAATGGATTTCTCGAAAAATGATTTTTTGCGAAGAATATTTTCAACTTTTGGTGCAAGATAAATTATTTTTTGTGAAGAAAAAGAAAATGTGAATTGAATTATTCAAACGACGAAAAATGTCAACTGAATTGTCATAGCAGGGATAAATATTGACCAAATAAATGAATGTTGAGCTTAAAATTTAGATTTGAGCTTCTTTTAATATTTTTTGTTCAATAATCAAATTTCAATCCAAATCATTGAGGTCATATAAGTAGCAGAGAAAAATGGACCAAATGAAGGAATGTCAAACCTCAAAATCTAGGTTTGAACTTATTTTAAACTTTCCTATCCGATAACTAAATTTCAATCCAAGTTTTGATCCAAACAGTTGAACTTGTTTTAGTAGTGAAAAATATTAACTGAATTGTTTAAATGGCGAAAAATATCATTTGAATGATTGCGGCAAAGATAAATATTGACCAAATGAAGGGAAATTAAGTTCAAATTTTAGAGTTGAGCTTATTCTAGTTTTCTTCATCGGATAATTAGGCCTCAATCCAATGTTGGGAAAAAGCTGTGCAAAATAGATGAAGAATAGAGTAAAATGCTTAAGGAAACTAGTGTATTACTTGCTGTCAATTCAGCACACACAGCACAGCTGAATGTGCCAATATTTAAAGGCTTATAAAATAATAAACTCAACATAAAACTAGGTTAAAGCAGCCACTAACAAGCTTATTCTTAGGAACATGCGCAACTAACTAAAAACATGGGATATACCCACTAAAAACATGGAAACAAATCTCAACAACCCAACTAACTTTGAATCAGTGTTCAACACTACCCCTTGATTCAAAGTCACACACACCTAGTTGATCTCTGAAATAGCAGAACTTCTGTTTTGACAAGGATTTCGTCAATACATCAGCCAACTACACTTGGGTGCTACAACAATTCAAGATAATTTCCTTCTTCGCAACTAGATCACGAATGAAGCGATAACGTATATCAATATGCTTTGTTCTGCTGTAGAATGTTGGATTTTTTGTCATAGAAATAACTGCTTTGTTGTCACAGTATATCTCTATTGCTTCCTTTTGCTCTTGTTGAAGATCTGCCAACACTCTTCTTAACCAAATAGCTTGACAGGCTGTGGAGGTTGCTGCAATATACTCGGCTTTACTACTTGACAATGCCACTGTAACATGTTTTTTTCGAGCTCCAAATAATCACTCCTGACCCTAGAGTGAAAGCATTGGCTAAAACACTTCTTCTATCATCTAACGAGCTTGCCTAATCACTATCTGTGAACCCACGTAGTCTGAATTCAGAAACCTTTGAGTACTAGATGCCAAACTCCAAAGTTTCGGCAATATAACGCAAGACCCTCTTTGCTACCCCATAATGGGTCTTTGAGGGTTGTTGCATAAACCTAGAAATAACACCAATCGAATGTGCAATGTCGGGTCTAGTATGGGTTAAATAAATTAAACCACCCACCAAACTTCTGAACTTTGTAACATCAGCCAGGTCTTCTCCATCTTGTTGCTGTAATTTTTCATTAATGTTCATGGGTGTAACTGCAGGCTTGCAGTTAAGCAAGCCAAATTTATCAAGTAAATCCCTGGCATATTTCCTTTGCGAAATAAAAATTCCATCTTTAGCTTGATGAACCTCAAGACCAAGGAAATAATGCAATAAACCCATATCCGACATCTCAAACTCATCCATCATTTGTGATCTGAATTCCTCCATAAGAGAACTAGAAGAGCTAGTACAAATGATATCATTAACATAAAGACTTACAATGATGAAATCACCTTTACCTTTTTGTTTCACATATAGTGTGGGCTCATTCTCATTTCTCATATATCCTTTGTGCTGAAAATACCCGTCAATTATGCTATTCCAAGCACGAGGGGGTTGCTTCAAACCATACAAGGCCTTCTTCAACCTTTGTTTCATAGTCTTCCTTTACGAAGCCTTCTGGTTGAGCTACATAAACCTCTTCTTCTAAGTTTCCATTGAGAAATGCCGACTTCACGTCAAATTGATAGACTGGCCATTGTAACTGTGCAGCCAACGATAAGACAAGCCTTACTGTTTCAAATCGAGCTACTGGAGAGAATGTCTTTTCAAAATCAATGCCATATTGTTGTGCATATCCTTTTGCCACAAGGCGAGCTTTGTGCTTTTGTATGCTTCCATCAGCAGAATACTTTGTCTTGAACACCCACTTCAAACCAATTGCAGTTTTGCCTTTAGGTAGGTCAATCTTCGCCTTCGTTCCATTCCTTTCAATAGCTTTTATATCCTCAGTCATTGCTTGCTGCCATTCTTCTTTATCAGCCGCATCTTCATAATACATGAGATCTGAGAAAGCAAGGGCAAACTGACATGTATTAGCATATCTGGGATTTTGCTTCCTGACTCTTGTCGATCCGCGCAGTAACATCGGTTCAGCTGAGGGCTCTTCTGAAGTTGGAGATGAACATGGACTATTGGGTGTTGACACATCTGTTGATGTTGTTGATGAGCTAGAAGGTGAATTCGCCGGAATTACCTCTTCTCTGTCATCTGTCAGAACTTCGACACTGGGAATCTCTTGATGCCCTTGCTCTACCCAATTCCAGCTTGCATATTCATCAAAAATTACATCACTTCTAACTATAATCTTATGAGTAAGAGGGTTATACAATCTATATGCTTAGGAACGATTACAATAACCAATAAAGATACATTTTCCGGACTTTTCATCAAGCTTTAGACGAGCTCGAGAATTTACCAAAGCATAAGCAACACACCCAAAAACTCGTAAATGACTTACATTTGGTCGTCTTCCTTGCCAAACTTCATATGGAGTTCTGTTCATGACCGCCCTTGTTGGTGAGAGATTCAGCAAGTAAATTGCTGTTGATACAGGTTCTGCCCAGAATTGATTTGAAAGCCCCTTAGCTTGTAGCATGCTTCTTGCCATCTCAACAATAGTTCGGTTCTTCCGCTCAGCAATACCATTCTACTGTGGTGTATAAGGAGTTGTTAGCTCGCTTTGGATACCTTCTTTGTTACAAAAGTGATTAAATTGCTTGGACAGAAACTCTCCACCTCTGTCTGTACGAAGAACCTTAATGTGGCAGTCACTATGATTTTCAACCATAGTCTTAAATTTCAGAAAATTTTCAAAATTTTCTGATTTATTTTTCAGAAAATACACCCAGCTCATGCGGGTATAATCGTCATAAATAATAAGAAATAACGACTTCCACCTAAGGACTTAGTTTGCATCTGGCCACATAAGTCAGCGTGAATTAATTCAAGACATTTTGATGCCCTCCACGCTTTTCCAATGGGAAATGACCTCCTAGTTTGTTTCCTAAAAATACACCCTTCACATAAATCAAGGGAACCAATTTTCGGTAGTCCAAGAACCATACCTTTGATATTGAGATGCCCATATCTCAAATGCCACAATTTTGAGTCAACCTTCAAGCTTGCAGTCAGGGCAAAAGTTTCCCTATCAGAGACATCCAATGAAAACATCTTGTTTACTGTCATGCAGACTTGCACCTTCTGACCGGACTTCTTGTTTGTAATGGTGCACATATTGTCATCAAAGAAAACAGAATATCCACCAACATAAGTTGACCAACACTCAGCAAATTGTACTCCAGCTCAGGTACATATTGAACGTTATGCAGCTGCATTCCGTTGCCATTCCTTATATTGACTTCCACAATGTTTTCCCTTAACTTGCATCTCCCTATTGTTACCCAACTTCACATTTGTGTGTTGTTTCTCATCCAATTCCTTGAACAAAGATTTAGTACCTATCATATAATTCGAGCACCCACTGTCCACAAACCATAAATCACTTGGTCTATGGTTGGTATCAAGACATGTCATAAAAAGCTTATTTTCCTCTTCATTTTCTGCTGCAAAGTTTATTTTTTGGTCTTTAAACCAACAATCAGCTTGTATATGGCCATATCTTCTGCAATGATAACACTGAACCTCCTTTTTTGTGTTACTGTAGTCTTTGGACTGCCTTTGCCCATCATGCCTTGACCTCTTCTTTGGCCTCTTCCACGACCTCTGCCACGGAATCCACCTCTACTACGGCCATGACTACAATTTTCAGGTGACTCCCCCTTCACCTGAAAAGCTTTTTCCTCAACTTTTTTTTGATGACCTATTAACTCTGGCCTCATGAGCTTGCAATGAACTCATTAGTTCATCAAAGCTGTATGTAGATAGGTCCTTAGACTCTTCTATCATTACTAAAAAAGTTCATATTAACGACGGAATTTGGCGACAGAAAAAAATAACGACGGAAATGGCGACGGAGAAATATCTTTACAAAAAATCAGATTAGACGACAGATATGGCGACGGAAATGTTAATCCGTCGCCATAATTGACATATGGCGACGATTCCGTCGCCATAAATAAAATTTTTTTGAAAAAAAAATAGGCGACGGAATTCCGTCGCCTAAAAAAAATTTTTTTTAAAGGGGGGAGACGGCAATTCCGTCGCCCCCTCATTTAAATGAAACCAGATTTCTGGTTTCATTTATCTGCCATTTCGAACACCCGAGGAGAGAGAGAGTGCGAGAGGGACGCCGCGTCCACCACCAGCCCAGCCGCCTCCCGCCGTGCCCAGCCACCGCCGCCGGTCGTCCGCTCCAACCGTTGCAGCCGGTCACCTCCCTCCACCGCCGGCCGTCGTCTACCGCCCCCCACCGCCGCCTTTTTGAAATTAATTGAGATATTTGTCTCAACTAAACAACTTGAAATTTCTACAAATTTTTGTATTACATTGTTAGAATTTCATAATTAGTTCGTATTTATGTTGAAATGTTGTGTTTGTGTGAGGTTATTGGTTTAATTTGGTTCAAAATTAGGATAAATGTGATTTAGGGTTTAGGTTTGGTAGTTTGAAGTTAAAGTTTGATATATTGGTGGAATGAAATGGTTTCATTGATAATGCTGTTGAAATGTGCAATTTGTGTGAGGTTATTGCTCTAATTCGTTACAAGAATTTGGTAAATGCGATTTAGAGTTGAGGTTTGGCAGTTTGAAGTTGAAATTTCATATGTTGATGACCCATTTATCTTCCCAAATACCGCATCACAAGTATACTTCATGCCACATGCAGATCGTTCAAGGGATAGGGCCAATTGGCTTGTTGTCATACCCACCAAACCAAGGGCGAGAGTGGATCAACAGTACACTCCACCTAATGCGTACCAACAAACGGACATGGCGACTATCGTCGAACCTGCGAATGACGCCATCCCTGCGTCATTAGTGGATGAAAGTGCACCACCGGAAGAGGTTAATGATGAAATAGGATTTTCATTCATTCAGGGTAATCACGAGATAGATGAGGTAGAGAATGGTGAGGATGATGAAGAGGGGGAGTGGGATGACAGTGATGAAACAGATGATGCTGAAGAAAATTTGCATTTGTCTGATGATGATGACGATGAGGATGCAGATGATTGAGTGGTCACGAATTCTTATGTGTATGAGTAATTTGCATGTGAAACAATTGTTTGTGACTTTACTTATATTGTATGAATGAGCTTTGCAAAATATGTGTCACCTACGTACCTATTATGATGTATGACGAAAACGGTTTACATGTGCAATCATTATATATTTGCACTTGGCGTTGTTGTCACCTATTTCAGGTATGGATTCAAGTTCTCGTCGAGCAAAGTCCTCCCCTCGAGGTAGAGGACGAGGGCGTCGAAGCTCTGCCGTTGATCCGACCGCAATGGATATTGATCCATCTTCCCCCCAGGTACCTCATACACCAGTTCAGCCAGGAGCGACAATGACTGCTTACATACCAGGTATTTCAGGACCCCTGCCTCCCCCATTTGGGGCTTTCCATCATCAGACCTCATACATTCCCAACCAAAGCACCATGTACAGCCAATTTGCCTACAACATTCCTCCAAACCCCCATGTTGTTCACACTGTGCACCCCGCTTCCCAACCCACTCCACAACCACTCACCCTAACACAAACTAGTCCCAAGAGAACATTGGAAGTGGTGAAAGTGAAGCACAATCCAGTCATGGGAGCACTCGAGCAAAGACTTGGATTGAGCCAGATGGTAACGAGTAAGTCTTCATTTGTTATATGTTATGAAGTACTACATGAATTTTGCATAACAAGTAATGAATTTTATGTGTAATGTTCAATTAGGTTTCTCCCCAATGATGGTGCTGTTAGTAGGATTTCGCTCATATTTCAAAGCAAGTTTGATGAAACTTGGCCTACTTGGAGCAAAGTGTCCAAACCAGTACGAGATTTGTGGTTCGGAGAGTTCAAGGTAACTACAGTGACTTCGTATTAACAGTTTCAGAAATATGTGATAAATTACTATTGAATTATTTGATGTGTTATTTGTTTTCATAATTGTAGAAGTGGTTTACTTGGGATCCGGTTCATGAGGACCGTATAAGAAGGAATTTTGAAACCTAAGGCAATGCATGCTTGAAAGACTTCTTTGGCAAAGCAAGGAAGCGTAACAAGAAGCCTATCTGGCTCAGTAATGCTTAATGGGAGGGACTCCAGCAGCACTGGACGAATGAACATTACAAGAAATTGCGTGAGATAGCCCAGAAGAACCGACTGGGGACTCCAGAAAGTGGTGGTCCATCTCTCCACACCTGTGACTCGATCCCTATGCATGAGCATAGGCGGCGTCTGGTAAATGAATTAATGTTTGCTATGTATTCGTTTAAGTTCAACACTGTATTTTGTGTTGTGCTTGACATCATTCTTTTTGGCACGTACATAGAGGGAACAACTTGGGACGGAGCCCACCACTGTTGAATTATTCAGCCGAACTCACAAACTCCAGGGCAAAGACGATGCCCCTTGGGTTGACAAGAAATCACAACAAACATATGTAAGCAATTAGCTATTCTCAATCTTCATTGGTAGTTCAACATGAACTTGTATACTTTATTTTAAGTTATTGTACCATGCATGATTTCGTGCGCATGTTGCGGTATTGTAGGAAACCTTTGAACGTGATTTTCAAAATGTTATCAACTCTCAAGGGACCGGGGATGGCTCTTCTCAAGATCCAAACCAGCCATTTCCCAACCCAAATGAGTTGTGAGTGAAGACGTTCAAGAACAAAAAGGGTCGTATTTACGGCATTGGTGACGAGGCTGTCAACATGAGGGAATCCGGTTACTTTAATCCCACTCAAAGATCCGGTATTGTTTTCATATTAAAGTTCCAACAACCATGGTTATACATTGAATTTACTTAATGGCAAAGCTAATATAGTAATTTACTTAAATGCTTGTCAGCAGGTTCCGGTTCTACGCCATCGCAACAGGAGCTCAATGAATTAAGGGGTCTAGTAACCAACTTGGGGGGTGAGCTATCGTCACAAGCTGAAAGCTACCAGTTGGTTATGGAGAAATGTAAGCAACTAGAGGAATCCAACAGATTGCTCACACAAAGCAACCAACAACTGAGCCAACAAATGATGAGCATCGATCAGCGCCTCCAAGCTTTCTTTCAAATGCAACAGGTGTCTGGCTTGGGATCTCAGCCACCATTTACTCATCCCTCACAACATAATGAGGAAGATAGTGAGGCAGAGGAAGAGGAAGGCGAAGAGGAAGAGGAAAACCTTGGTGATTGAGTTGGTTGCAGTTTTCCTTCAGCTGGTGGCTCTTCTGCTTATCTTCGTGAAGTACATCATATCTCTTGCTGCTTGCTTCCCCTCCCCTTTCTGCTAATTTCACTCCCCTCCCCCTGGTGCTTATTTAACTCTCCTCCCATTTGGCGCTTACTTCACCCTCTTCTGCAAACATATATATAACTTCATTCTCAATTACTGGTAACTTCTGGTTATTTTGTTTGGATTTGTGGTTTGTGATATATACAGACTTTGTTTGGAACTTGTAGTGTGTGATATGTAGAAAGTTTTTTTGAAACTTGTGGCTTGTGAATTGAAAACCCTTGGTTGGATGTGATGTGTTGTGTTGGATGCGGAATTCCACCTTTGTGTGGCTTAAAATTGTTGAGAACGCTTCGAATGAAGCCCTATTCGAAGCCATTGGATGTTGATTGAGTGCGAAGATCTTGTAAATTTCTTGTAGGGAATAATTTGTATGTACGGATTTGATAAAAAACAAGCGATTTTATTTTTAAAAAAAGAGGAACCCAGCGACGGAAAGGCGACGGATAAGGAAAAAAAAAAATTTTGGGTAAGGGGGCGACGGATTCCATAATCCGTCGCCATCAGTGACGGAAATTCCGTCGCTGATTCCGTCTCTGATGCAACGGATGATTAATTCTGTCGCCACACCCTGCCCCGCCACTTTTCCCGCCAAAAAAAGTGTGTTGCAATTTTGAAATTCCGTCGCCGGCTGCTTAGCGACGAGCGAAAATCCGACAGCCACATTCCGTCGCCAAATCCTTCGTGGATCTTAAATTTCCATCACTGATTAATCATATTCCATCGCTGATTCCGTCTTTATTTGACATTTTTCTTGTAGTATATTGCAGCAACAATATAGTCAAAATTCGGTGATAGACTCCTTAGCACCTTGCTGACAACAGTCTGGCTGCTAATGACTTCACCATAGGTTTTCATTTGGCTAACAATTTCGGACACCCTAGAGAGAAACTCTTGAATAGATTCTTTCTCTCTCATAGCCAAAGTTTCAAATTCCTGACGAAGTGTTTGCAGTCTCACAGTAACTACCTTCTTGTCACCCAAAAATTCTTGCTTTAAAATTTTCCATGCTTGATTGGAGGTTGAAGCTTCAACAATTCTTGGAAAAATTTCATCATCCAGTGCTGATTGGATGAGAAATAAGGCTTTGGCGTCCTTCTTGCGAGTCTTACGGAGCTGTTGGTCAAGTTGATCCGGTGCTGGAGTAGGCCCAGTGTACCCATTTTCCACCAAATTCCATAACTCCTAGGATCTAAACATCGTCTTCATTTTTAAACTCCAAAGATGGTATTTATCCCCTTTAAATATGGGAATCAGGGGCTGAGACGAAGAATTGGTGTTGTTGTTGCCTGCCATGACTTTCAGTCACTGATGTTTCTCTCTGTGTTTGCCTTACTGTGTTTGTTTTTTTGTTTTTTTTTTTTTAAAGAATTGCCTAGAGGACCACACTTGGCTCTGATACCAAGATTGTTGGAAAAAAGCTGTGGACTATGGACGAAGAACAGAGTAAAATGCTTAAGGAAACTAGTGTATTACTTGCTGTCAATTCAGCACACACAACACAGCTGAATGTGCCAATATTTAAAGGCTTACAAAATAACAAACTCAGCATAAAACTAGGTTAAAGCAGCCACTAACAGGCTTATTCTTAGGAACATGCACAACTAACTAAAAACATGGGATACACCCACTAAAAACATGGAAACAAATCTCAACAACCCAACGAACTTTGAATCAGTCTTCAACATCCAAACCGTTGAAGTTAAATTTCACACCTAAATTAAACTGAGCACATCATCAGACGTGAGTCAGTAAGAAATCAATTTTCTTTCTTCTAAAATTGGAAATCATTTTCGCCATTGGCAATCTTTCAAGCGTGCCCAATGGCCTTCAAGCTCGGGGCATACAACTAGGTTGCATACAATTTCTCGTAGTAAATGTTGTTGGTCGAATTTGAAAGTGCATCAGGTGGGATTGATTATGAGATCTGACAAAATAGCTCACACGTTTTGCGGTCACGAAATAGGACTGCTCAAGAGCTAGTTGTACCAAACAAAGACACCAAGCAAAGTAAAATTGAATGTTAGGTATGGCCCACAATTAATTTTTTGGAGTTGGTATGATTGGGCCAAGAATAGGACAAAAAAACAAACTCTTTTGGGCTCAGCCGGAGCTTCATGCTTGCGGCCCATGTTCAGCAAAGCCCAGTGTTGGCCCGTGCATTGACCAGCTCCCCAGCGCCTGGGCTTCTACACGCAGGCCCAGTTCTTTTCTTGCCCAGGGCTTGGACTTTCGATATCATTAAGTGACATGTTGATTCTTTGGACTTTTGGATTTTCGACACCACCAAATCTCTCTTGATTTTGTTAATCATCGCATTTTTCATCACCATACACAGCTCTCCATGCTTCATCCGCCATTTTTGCACATTCTGTAGATTATGTTGCTGTATGCTAACGAACTTTTGAAGGATGAACTTTATCAAGCGTGTCACACAAGACCAGATTTGCTTGGGGCTTACTGGGTCCTCGGCACCTGTTAATAAGAAAATTTTTTCACAGTTTTCTGCGAAAATCCTATGAGTTTTTAACATAGACATCCATAAAAATTAACCAATATTATGAAATTTTAGAAATAATTGAAGTGGGACAACACCGTCCAAATTTTTTGGATCCGTCACTGATGTAACACATGGATTTGGGTTGGTGGAAATGCTTATGTCCTAGCACCACTATACTAAGGGCCTGTTCTTTTCGTGGGCAAATTAGGGTGAGTAAAAGAGTGAAGTAGGTTACAGTAGGTTGAGGTGGGTTGAAATAGGTTGAAGTAGGTTGAAGTGGGTTGAATTTTTTATGTGATAAATTGAACTTGGTTGAAATAGTGAAAGCGTCATCAAATAGGATATAAAAGTTGTCTCTAATATATGAATATTTTTGTATGGAATTGTAAATATGAGACTTATGAACAACTAAAATTGTTACTATTGGATTTTTTTAAAAAAAAAACTTGAATACTGCAACTAATTGCAATAAAGCCATAAAATTGAATATTTAGATGGGTACAGCAACAACAACAACGACAATAACTTTATGTGTAAGTCCCTGTGGAATTTGGAGAAATTCAGATGTAGGTAGTCTTAAGAGACATTTTTACCCATAATAGAGAATGACTGTGAGAGACCCACCCCCCAAAAAAAAAAAAAACTTAGAAAATGAATTGTGAAGTTAATATCTTTTGACAGGCATAAAATAATAATATACACATGGAATTTTATATTTAGGTGAAAATCGTAAACTAATCCCTATTCTTATACATCACCAAAGATTTGGAATGCAATTGTTATAATGCGCCACGGGGTAATCGGTTAATTTGCAAATCTTAGACGGCGAAGGCCCTAAAGTCTGGATTACCTCCAGAATGAGAATCAGGCTGTTGGAATTGCCAAACAGTTCATGGACAAAGGTTATTATCAGAGTACGTAACATGCATGGGCCCAGTTAGCTATTTCATGCAACATTGTTGTTTAATGGGCTGCAGCCACTGCCCATTAATGAGGCATGCAAATACGAAATTTGGTTTCGTCTAGACCCAAAAAAAAAAAATTAGCTGTTCACAACAAATCTAATAGTCACTTATCTAATTTCACCAAAAGGGTTGGTTCAGCAGAAGGTGATCCACATTCAAATAATAAGGTGTGGGATCCGATCGCATCACACACAGGAGTGTAGTTATAGCGATTATCACTATACGACGACCACCATAATTGAGAACATTTAGAGCGTACATTTATCACAGGTCAATCTTAACCGTTCATTTTATTTTTTTCGTTAAATCATTAAAAATGTGTTATAAGAATTATATAATGTGAGTAAATATTAAAGAAAATCAATTTTATAAGGATCTGTTTGATTACTAGGGGTCTTATAACAACGAATTTGTTGGTGAGTACCCTTACAACAAATTCAAAAATTTTGAAAAAAAAAAGTAAAAGTATAATGTTAACATTCCATCACCGTTAAAGAAGACTGCGGAGAAGCCAATCGGCAGCCATTGTTACTGGAGGGCCATTGGAGATCATTGTTAGATGCCCCCCCTTCTCTCTCCCCCCTCTTTCAACCACATGGCTACGACATATGCCCATCACCGTTATTATTCTCCGACGTCCTCCATATGTGTCGTTTGTCTGGCAATAGTGTCCATCGTTTCGACGACAGGGTGGGTTGGCGATGGTGGCGGACAATGAAGTCCGATGCATTAGGTGCAGCTGGCGGGGGGTAAGGGGCGTTGTAGGTTTCGTCGTCTAAGATAAAGACTGTAAATAGAACTTTTTTTTTTTTAATTTCTACTATAGAGATGGAAGTTGTTAATTGATATTGCCGCACAGGGGAAAACAAAGAGTTGAAATAATGTTTCAGAAAAAAATGCCCCGTAGTGGAATCAAACTCGAGTCCCACGGTAAATTGAGGGTGCCTTAACCATTATATTACCGATGTGTTCCGTCAATGGGGGACATGTTTAATATACTTAGACAATCTCTGTCAGTATAAATTAAAAAAAAAGTTCTATTTGCTGTCTTCATCTTCGATGACCAAACTCTACAACGCCCCCTACCCGGCCGCCGTCTGCACCCAGTGCACCAGACTTCGAGGTCTGCCACCATCGCCGACCCACCTTGTCGTTGGAGCGATGGGCACCACCAGCGAACAAACGACATAGATGGAGGAATGTCAAAGAATATAATGGCAATGAGCTTACGTCGTGGCTGTGCGGTTGAAAGGGGGGAGAGAAGGGGCGTCACAAGTAACAATGGTCTCCGATGGCTCGCCGGTAACAATGGCCGTCGGTTGGCTTCTCCATGATCTTCCTTAACTGTGATGGAATATTAACATTATGCTTTTACTTTTTTTTCCTCAAAATTTTTTCAATTTTTCTTTCTAATACAATGGGTATTCAAGAGTAATCAAACACACCCTTATAAAATTAATTTTCTTTAATATTTAATCACATTATAGACTTCTTATAGCAATTTTTTTATGATTTAACAAAGAGGACAAAACGAACAGTTAAGATTAACTTGGGACAAATGTACGTTCTAGATGTTCCCAATTATGGTGGTTGTCGTACAGTGACAACCGCTATAACTTTTTGCATTTTCATAAGTGTGAATTTATTCAACAACTGCCCCATTCAAGTAAAACAGATGCTTAAAGACCAAAAATTAGAAACAATGTGGATTTATTTACCAATCTATGTTTAAAAAATAAATAGATTCATCATGCAAAACTATTCCTGAGCCTTTCAGTATCGGATTAAAATTTTGATTGAGTTTATTCTTGGACAAAAAATCAAAATTCTTCTAAACAAGAAATCCTCAATTTAAGTCTTATCAACCCCATATTTAATGTTGTTCAAGCCGTCAAGGTACTGATAATCTTTACTATAAAAAGTATTCTGAAAACTTTAACTATTTATATAATTTTTTTGGTTCTCGAATAATTTGTTTCATGTTAAGTAACTAATGTCAGTTGAAATCAGGCTGTACGTACACTCGGAGACATTTATGAGAGAAGGAAAGATGCATGGACGCAGTCTATACGATACGTACCATGATGAACTGACGAGGACATTCTGAGAAAAGACAAAATTAGAAGACGGCAAGGTTTATGAACGATGGTACCCGTTAACTAAACTAAAAAGTTAACCAATCACAAACGGATCGCCCTAAATGCAATCCGTAGTCCTACAACTAAATTCAATAATTCAACTCATTTATTGCGATTTACGTTCGTGGCCCATCTCTACCCACTACAAATATTAATTATTTAACAAATTGCGTGATCAAATGTTTTACGTATTCTCAACTCTTCATTATTTGTATTAGAGCTAGATAATAGATCGTATCGGATTGAATTTATATTCGTATCGAATTTAAATAGGTTGAAAATTTCTCAATCTGAATCTAATAAGTTTATTAAACGGGTAAAAAAATCTTAATCTATACCTATTTAATTTTTAAACGGGTTGACCTACTTAACCGATTTAAGATAAACATGTCAAATTCAGTCGCTTAATTGACTATTTACGCATTTAATATCTTCAACTAATACGTAATTACAGCGTTAAAAATTAAGTTTACATATCACATTAAATAATTACTCTTTGAAATTTCCTAAATTCGTCATAATTCATAATTTCTAAAAATTTTTATATTTTTAATCATCTAATAGAAAGTAAATGGATAAATAAAAAATGAAAAAATTAGTTGACTTATCTAACTCATTTAATTAAACCGGTTAAATAGGTACTTTTTTGTGTCGAGAATATCGATATGAACCTAACCCATTTAATTAAACGGGTTGAACGTGTCAACCCATTTAATTAAAAGGGTCGAAAATTTACACCCAAACCCACCTAACTTCGTGTCAGATTCGGATCGATAATCGTGTTGGGTCAGTTTTTTCCATCTTTAATTTGTATTGCCAAGGTATTTTCCTATCAAATAAATTTTCATTAATGTGTTAATCTTTAAAGGCTTACGAGACTAATTAAGTTAAAGAAATTTTCAATTAAGTTAATATGTTTTCTAATTTATGGTTTAGATTCTATCATTGTTGAGTAGGAATTCGCAATGGACTGGGCTGAGTCGGACTAGGCCAGCCCATTAACCAAACAGGTCGGGTCGGGTCGGGTCCACTACATTTGTTAATAAACTGGTCTGGGTTATCGACAAAATGAATCCAGCCCGCCCATAACCCGCCCATTGCCACGTGATGAGTGTTTTTAGTGAGTTAATTTTTCAACTAATGTCTTTGTAATTTTTCAATCAAATTAAATTAATCCAAATTCAAAGTTAGAAAATACATAACCAAGCTAATAAACGGGCTAGACCGGGTCAACTCATGGGCGGCCCGCTTTGGGCCCATTTAAAAACGGAAGAAATTTGTGTAAAACAACAGTGTATAACAATTATTGTTATGTACAAAGTGTTGGTAATAAGCTTAACTAATTGGAACATGCAAACTAGTGTGTCAATTAGGTAGGAAAAAATAACGGATCACTAAACGGACTGTTAATGGGTTAGCCCAGTCCGACCCGACCCATTAATATGCCTTAATTGGTTAACCCATTATTGGCCCAGTCAATTATTAACTCGGCCCTTTATTAGCCCTATTTTAAATGAGCCGATCGCTTAATCCAATAAATACCCGATCTGTTTTCCACCTCTATTGCTAAGTTATGATAATATATGCAACTTTCATTCAATTGAACATTCATACTGTACCTGTTTTCATTGTCCAAAAGCTAACATTCATTTTGTTAACCTGCCCAAATATATGAAGAGAAAAACCCAATGTAATGTCGATTAAATTCACCATCAATAGTTTACAAAGAATAATAACCATAACAAACAAGTGCCTAAAATTGTAGAACTACGCAAAATATTCTAAACTTTTTTATCAATTCTTTTTCTATTCTTTTATAGTCGCATAAAAGCACTTAGTATGGGTTCAAGTTCAAAGTACAGTACAACAAAAGTACATAGCATTTTTAAGCACTTTTCTTTTCAATTTATTTTTGAAAATAAATACGAGAGATGAACTTAGTTCAACATAAATGAATTTAGATAAGTTTAATTCAACAAAAAATAAGTTTCTTACCATAAAAATAAGTTAAATTCAATTAAAGCAATTGAGCTGAAACGGTTAAATTTGGCATGAATAAGTTTCAAATGGATTGAAAGTTAGTTCACTAAACTTAAATTTAGGAAAAACAGGTTCAATTTCGTAAATAAGTTTATACAATTTCAGATCAACAACAATAAATTTAATTCAATAAATAAGTAGAGACATTTAATTAGATAAATTGAACGAAAAATAAGTTGAAACAAATACACTCGTTAAAGCAGGCTGACATGGATCAATCATAACCAAAAAACAAAACCAAAATAATTAACTAGTAGTTAAACTTGAAAACTACAAAACAATCGGCCCTGTTCATCGGGAAAAATAAAAATAAATCATGAATTCTCATCCGATCCATTTCAACGAGCGAATACCACACATTGGTTTAAATCATGGCAGGTTACTTGTCTTGTTGAAACTGCTATTCCATGCTGACCTGAGTTGACTCGTTCATTGGCCATTGCACTACTGAGGGGTCATTGCTGAGTTGGTTAAACTCCTCCAAATTTAGGTTTGTCAACAAAAGAAAAGGGCGAACCCTACCAATTACCAAACAATGAATGGTCCAAATAAACAAGGAATGGTCCTGGCAATGATTTAGAATGTCACCGAATTAATCACCACCTCTAGATTAGACTCCATGTACTTTTTCTTTTCCATGGCAACTAATTTCAACCTTCTTTGACGATTTTTTTTTTTTTGCAATTTGAAGTATGATATTTCAATTTTTTCTGACTCTTTTCGAATCGTTTTAACTATTTCGACTTCCTCTATTTTTTTAATTTTAGTTTCTTTCAGTTTTCAACAACTTTTTTATACTACTTCCATTTTCTTCCAACTCGTTTTAGAAACTTTCTACTTTTAACTTTTTCTTCTAGTTGAAAAGAATACACGCTAAGGTGTACACCTCTCTTTCAATCCTAAATTAATAAGGGAAAGAAGGGATAAAAGAAAAACAATTTCTCCGATAAGAAGAAATTGGCCCAAAGATGAAGATTGAGGGTTGCACATGTTTAAGTGCTCTCAAATTAAACACAACTCGAGCTACAAGGGTGAAGATGAAGAGTAATGTGTAGTGCAGCTTTTTAGCATGGGAGGAGGGACAAAGGTGGTGAAATTAGCTGGCCTCCCTCTCCATGGTTAAAAAGTGTGCTTTTTCTTTTTGGAGTACTAAAGCGTGCATGTTACAACACCCGGCAGGCAAATCAAACCACACCCATCTTCTTTAATGTTTCTGTCTCCACAACACAACATAACATAAATAAAGATAATAGAAAGAGAAAGAGGCGTGTCCAATATTTAACAAAATGGTTGCTGCGTGGGTGCAGCTACAAATAACTGGCTCGTTTTTAGACTTTTTGGCTCATACGTAAATATAATGCATTTCTTTTTATTACCTTTTGTTTATTCAATTTATAGTTTTATTATCAGCACCCCAACGTCGATTGGCTAAGGTAAGGGTCCTGCCTCCCATATGATCTCTTTTTCTATGCTTTTATGGTGTTTTGAACATTTTCTTTTATTACCTTTTGTTTATCCAATTTATAGCTTTATTATATCATATTTTGTGTGTGTCATTTAGAATCGACCTCTTTGAATAAAGAAATGTCTGAAGAGATTAAACTTCTTATATTTGAATCTCTCCAAATCCTACGAAAATGAAATCTACACTGAAAATTATTATTAGTGTTATACGCATATGCATCTCATCACACCCAAGAACTCGAAGGACTATATTCTGTTCCCATGCCACACTTTGCACTTTTACTTTGTCGATTTCCAGGTATTCACTTTTGCATCACCACTCACCATCGTTACATTGTTGCTTCGTTTTCCTTTTTTTTTGCAACTATTATGGAGCCCACGTGGCATCTTATGAAAGTGAACAACTTGCTAATCCAATCATATTAACACTCGTAACGAGCATTCAAGTTCATCCATCAACTATTCCAAGAGAGAAATTAAGCGATAATGGTATAGAGAAAGGTTGTCTAGGCGACTATATGGTGTCTTAATTTAGTTGTGAACCATCATGAGTCTTGTACTCATACGAAAATCTTGACATTGTAGTTCGCAATACATAATAGAGTATCATTTATTTTTTCAGAGGATATGGATCAGTAAAACTAGCATGGATTTTGAGGATTTAGAAAACACAGTTTTTTTAAAGAATTGTCTTAAAATAACCCGAGTAGAATTTGTATTGTGTGCTCGCCATTACAAAAATTTTGACCCGAATACCATCATGAAACCATTCCAAGGACCCCAATATTGAAGGCATTGCATTGTAAATAGGGAAATCTTATTCTAATATTCTCTTATAACTGGAGATCCCGTCAAAATTTGTGATGGAAATAAAACAAGGAATTTTCACAAAAACACAATCAGCAGGGATCGGTATAGGAAACGGTGCATACTTTCCGCTGCGGTTGAATGGTTGCTACTACTAAATTTACAGTAAATCTTGTGTGGGACCATCTCATATAAACATATAATGAGGTGGATATTTTTATAATGATTTTTAATAATAATTTGGGTGACTAACAGTTTATTTAGGGATGACTATAATAAAAATCACTCTTAGATGAACTATTCGTCAACCCTGAATTAAAAGTCACTCCAAAACTCATTATCCGTCATTGTAAAACTTCAAAAAAATCACCTTAGAAGAAAACCATAATTGAATAACTCTGATGTGATATGGTATCACCTACAAATTTGTGTTAAAATTTAAGGAAGCAAAATTTCCAAGCATGAACTTTTTGTATGTGTGAATATCAACCACCCTTGTATTGCTGTCCAAGTTACAGATGTTTTCGAGCTGCCCTTAATAGCCAACGAGTGGCTATGCCAACTAAAGACCTATCTAAAGTATCTAGACTAGATATTTTGGCTGAGTTAATTTGTTAATGGGCCCTCACGATGATATTTGAGTCACTTGGTTGAGTTGGTTCTCATGTGCATAATATAGCCACTGATCTATCATTCAAGATTAATTGCAACAGGAAATCTTAATTTTGTGTAGTTGAAGTTCAAAACTCTTTAATCTGTTCAATATCAAATACAGATACAAAAATTAAAAGAACCAAAGAAAAATATCTTCTAATGGGTTGCACCTTACAAATAAGTAATCACAGCATCACGTACGCCAAAAATGTTCTAAAGTTTAATTCTAGATTTTTTAATGGGATTTGAGTACGATACACTTTAACGACTTATATATAAGTTGATGAATTTAATAAAAAAATCTGCAGAATTGAAAATTTGTTGGAAAGATTCATAAGTTGTGTGAAGTATCAGATTCATGCAGGAGATCGATCACTTGAGCTTCCTATGCTTCACAGTTTACACCCCTTAAAAAGGAAGCATTAGAATTGAATGATCTGATCTCAAATAGCTCCCACTCGTTTTGGAAAAGCATACAGTCGATCATGCTTTTTACTTTATTCGATTCCAACGCAACCTAAATGTCTCCATTAAGTTCACTATTTGAGGTCTACTGTTAGAATGCCTTGAATCTGTTTTTTAGCCCCCTTCTGCAGACCTAGCACGGTGGTCTCGCTGACTGGTCAGCGAGTCGGGGTCCAGGGACGACGCGCCCTGGTTTGGGGGTTCGTGGGCGCAACGTGGCCCCAGATAGAGGTTCGGGGGCAACGCCCCTGAAACTGACGGCGTACGTGATGTATGAGTTAGGGTTAGCTCTAAAACTTAAACTCTATATATGTAATGCGCATCTCTATATTCCTATATCAACAAAAACTATCCCTCTCTTCTGCCTGTGGACGTAGCTAACACATTGTTAGTGAACCACGTTAAATCTGTGTGTATTTTGTCAATTTGTTCATACTTTCTCGCATCCGTTATAACATCTACTTTAATTGTTTGCGTTAAACTTTTTTAGGTAATCAATTCAAGTACAAAAGTCATTTGGTTCGCAAGCTAGCTAGATACCTAAAGACTAATTTGGAATAATGAGAATAAAGCATTAAAATATCGAAAGTAAATCAAAGTTGAGTATTTTTTAAGTACATTGAGTAATACTTTTTTTTGGCAAAGTGATTTGATTGTTTATTTAACTTTTCCACTTGAAAACCTCTTGAATTGATTGTATGAGTGAATCATCAGTTCAAAGCATTCCAAGCATTTTGCATTGATTTTGGGGGGATATTTACTTTAAGAAAACACATATGTGTCAATAAGCCTCTTTATGAATTTGGAGGATTAATTCATGGCAAGTAAATCTATGACAAGGTGGAATACTCAACCTCTTCATGGTCTGTGCGGGAGCTGGTCTACATGGATAAGGTAGTTTGTTTAACCCAAGACAATGAAGGATATAAAGCATTAACATCAAAATATGATGTAATACCCCTTACTTCACGTCGAAATAAAATATACAGACTGCTCAAATTTAACATAAAATTCCTCATGTAAAACAGTTTTGATACTTAGCTCATTAAAAAAAAAAAAAAAAATAGTTCTAATACAATAGTTTTTGAGAATATTTTAAACCAAAAGTTTATAATGATTGATATAGTTGGAAAAGCACAGAAAAGTTTTAAACTTTTAACCGATGACTTGGAAGGGTGATGCCAACTCCAACACACTAACCCCAAATTCTTCCCATAATTGGCACTTCCCACTCCCAAAAGCCACTTATAGGATGAATGCATGCTAGAAGGGGGTAACTCATCTGCCCATCAACACTATGTTGCCTTTTTCAATATTAAAGTAGCAAAAGAGCCCATTCTACACATACTATTTTTCTTTTAAAAAAAATAGTAAAACTAGGCATCGCCAAATTAACATTATTACCACCAAAACAGGGTGGATCATTTGATATCGATTTCTCTACTTGTATGAGTGTTGACATAGATAAGACTGTTTAAATCTGGATTGTTTTAGACCCTATGAATGTGGGACACACATCAGGAGTCATTGTTGTTGTTTATACGTTAATTTAGGTGGCTTCCCACATGTTCGTATAAGTAAGGTCTCAAGTTTGAGTCTTGTTAATTAATAGAAAAAAATTTGTTCCAAAAAATTCTACCTTCTTATAACCTTAACAATAAGTAAATAACTCAACTCTAATAAAACAGATAAAAGAAAGAAACATTACAATGTGTAGTATGACTCAAAGCCTTTGTTTTACAGCTCAGAAA
Source organism: Carnegiea gigantea (assembly GCA_029747015.1). NCBI lineage: Eukaryota > Viridiplantae > Streptophyta > Magnoliopsida > Caryophyllales > Cactaceae > Carnegiea > Carnegiea gigantea. The sequence continues at coordinate 216,064 of JAKOGI010000207.1, forward strand.
CAGCATTCAGTTGGGCATGGCGGTAGGAACTGAGTCAGGTTAATCCTTCGAACAGAATCAGTTCCACCGTAATTAATTGTCTGCAACTCAGACGTACTTCACGACAAGATTCATTCATGCCTCCCTTTCTGCTTTTGTTTTCTTTTTTCTTTTTCTGTTTTTGTCGACTTTTTGCCTAATACGGTTGTATATACGTTATTGTTAAAGCTCCCAATCAAGGAATTGAATTATGTGTGAATCGCACCTAACTTCCTGTGATAGAGAAGGGGTTTGCTTTTTGTGGTTTGTTTTAGCTCCATGGATCAATTCATTGACCCAATTATAGACTTGGATTATGTAATTATGTTTAATGTTTTCATCTTTTTAATATGAATATATGATTAAAAAAAAGGGTGACATCGAAGATGAGAATTACTACAATTTAATTTATAGATTAACGATTGCTATTCTTAATTAAAAATCATTATATTTGTAAATTATGACAGTAGTAATGTTTGTTGAGTCTAAAATTGGTAACTTCTATTGAAACATGAATATCAATTAAGTTTGGATTCAATATCAGAAACTAAATCCAATGATAGTATGACACAAGTGATCCTAGACAAAATATTGATGACTTTTTGAAGCCATAGCCTCTTTTGAAATCATATTATTAAGAATTGTGATGGAACACATATTCAAATGCCATCTACTTGTGCCCTTTTCCTCTTATATAATTCATACAACTTTCAAAAACATTTTGAAGACAAGCGACAATACTTATCACATTAATTAAGCATGATAAGATTTAGTGGGGTAACATCTTACAACTTGACCAGGGTGACATTATCTCAATTAAGTTCACTAAGTCCTAGATGTGACCGAATAAAAATGTGCATGTTAGACTGGAGTCACTCAAAAACTAGTTGAACAACATCTATCATATCAAATTATTATAATTGCCAGTTTTCCTTTGTGAGTGAAAAGTTTACCTTTTATAAATTTTTTTTTTCAAAAAATAGAAATATTATAAAAGCGTGGTTGTCCTATATCTATAATATGCTAGATTTTATTCATGAATATAAGTTAGTAAGTTACCTCAATTGAATATATATATATATATATATATATATATATATATATATATATATATATATATATATATATAAAATAGGGAGTTCTAAAAATATTATATCCTGAACTTTTTATCAATGTTACAGAATACCCTTGTACTTCAAAAACATAGTAAATACCCTTTCATCCAATGCCAAAAAATCCAACCACTGTGTGGGAAGGTTTGATGTAACAGTATTATCCATAAATTGTAAAATTATAGAGAGATTGATTTCGATTGACCCTAAATTTAAAAATCATAAACTATCTACAACTCTACCAAAACGAAGTAGAAGAAGTACTAGTTTAGAGAGGTATTTTGCTTTATATTTAACCTTATTAAATGTTTCATTCCTTTTTCATCATTGATGACATGTCCTATCCCCCCAAAAAAACTAATTGATGACATAGCTTGTTGAAAAGATGAACTCATTTATTTTATTGGCCCCAAAGCTTGACATGTTAACAAAACAGTGTTATATTTCTAGTTATGAAAAAAATATTTAGATATAATCTTGGTAATTGACGTAGAGGAAAAAATATAAGACAAAAATTTGATATGAACCCATAAAATAAATTTTCAGACTTCAAATGTGTGTATTTCTTAATCAGCATCACTATTCTGTCCTCCCTAGCTAAAAGTAATAGGGAAAACTTGTCAAGGAAAACTTTGAGAAAAACACACTAGTAGATGGTATAAAGGTGCTTACTCATATTAGATAAAGTTTACCCTTCAACTTATACCTATTTACAAGCAGATACTGTATCATGTCCATTGCCACATATCAATTAACTTCCTTTCTACCCACATAACTAGATCTGTAACACCCTGTGTATGACTTAAAAGATTTGATGTGACTACCTATATCATCAAATGTACATCTTTCTTTTCGGGGAGCCCATTCATAAGAAGTCTACAGTTAAGAATGCTAGCTGTGGAGAAATCTTATGATGGATGACCTCCTGTAAGAATTGTTATCATCTCACCATGTAATAAGAGCAGGTTACTTATTGATTTGTTACCATCTCCATATGATCAATTGAGTAGACGTTATAAACTCTCACATGAAGACTGTGTCGGAGTATTATAAAGTTAGAGTTATCTCACGTTAATAAAATAAAACGGTATAAAACCTTACCCAAATTGATTTGTACATACTATTCTATGTAAGAATTTCTCTATTTGAAATAAAAGAGGAGAGATATGATTGAATAAATTTGTATATAGACAATTCCTCTTCCTCTTCCATTCTGCTGTGTACATGCAATATTATATACACCAAGGGTTTGATCAGCTTACCGCCTAAGACTCCTAGCCATACAATAATAAGGAAACATGACAATTCTAGTTACATAGAAATAGGAAACACAAATAATAACAAATAATAAAATCTATACAATTATTTATTTCCTAACACTCCCCCTCAAGTTGGAGCATGAGGATTAAGAATGCCCAACTTGGACCTTAAAAACTGAAACTGTTGCGTGCCTAGAGGTTTAGTGAAAATATCTGCAACCTGATTCCGGGATGCGACATATCTAGTTTCAAGGTCTTTGAGAAGGAGACGTTCTCGAACAAAGTGACAATCAATCTCTATATGCTTTGTGCGTTCATGGAAAACAGGATTTTTAGCAATATGTAATGCAGCCTGATTGTCGCAGTATAGCTTCATAGGCTTGGCAAGAAAGATACCTAAAGAACCCAGGAAAGATTTAATCCATATCAATTCACTAGTCACAGTGGCCATAGCACGATATTCAGCTTCTGCTGATGATCTAGATACTGTACTTTGTTTCTTCGTCTTCCAAGATACAGGAGACCCACCAATGGTAACAAAATAGCCAGTTAAGGATCTTCTAGTGAGGGGACATGCTCCCCAGTCTGAATCACAAAAAGCAAAAACATTCAGATCTGCATCTGCCTTGAGTAACAAACCTTGACCTGGATTTCCTTTTAGATATCTCAGAACACGTCGAGCAGCTTCCATATGAGCTTCGGTAGGTCCTTGCATGAACTGGGACAATATATGTACCGCATAGCACAACTCAGGTCGCGTGATGGTGAGGTAGATGAGCCTCCCAACCAAACGTCTATATCGAGTAGGATCCTTGATCAATGGACTCTCATCAACTGCGAGTCTATGGTTAGCTTCCATTGGAAAAGCCACCGGCTTTGATCCAAGAAGTCCGCACTCCTCAATAATTTCCAAGGCATACTTTCTTTGGCACAAAAACAAACCATGCGGACTTCTTGCTACTTCAATTCCTAGGAAGTATTTTAGAGGGCCCAAATCTTTAATATGAAAGCAACTGTTCAAATAAGATTTAAACTCAGCACAAGCTACAGGATCGTTTCCTGTAAGCACCAAATCGTCCATATAAACTAGCAATGCCATAAATATATCACCTTTTCGATAAGTAAATAGGGAATAATCTGCATATGATTTGACAAAACCATATTCAAGCAATTTTGAAGAAAGTTTAGCGAACCATTGACGCGGTGCCTGTTTAAGTCCATAAAGTGATTTCCTGAGTTTACAAACCTTGTTAGCACCTGATGGACGAAAACCTGGAGGAAGTCGCATATAAACTTCCTCGTCCAAATCGCCATGCAGAAATGCATTATGCACGTCCATTTGATGAAGCTCCCAACCTTTTGCAATAGCCACTGCTAGGAAACATCGAACACTCACCATTTTAGCTACTGGTGCAAAGGTTTCATGATAGTCAAATCCCTCAATCTGTTCATCTCCTCGAATCACAAGTCGTGCCTTGTAGCGCTCAATCGTCCCATTAGAGTTGTACTTAACTTTATATACCCATTTACAGTTTATGGGTTTCTTGTTAGGAGGCAGATCCTCAATTGTCCAAGTCTTGTTCAGCTCTAGAGCTTCGATCTCCTTGGCCATAGCTTCTCTCCACTTTATGTCCTTTACAGCCTCATGAAAATACCTAGGCTCAACAATTTTGGTGATAGCAGCAAGATAATTTCTATGCGCAGTTGAGAATTTAGCACAAGTAATATAATTAGCTACAGGATATGGTTTACCTGAAGAGGCCTTTTGTAATGGGTTCGAAGAAGGGGGGTCCTTTGAGCGAGCAGCATAGCACAAATAATCTTCTAAATGTCTCGGTGCTTTCCTGTTGCGTTGATTTCTACCTAGATTTTCTTCTGCCTGGAGCATATTACTCCCCCTGTTTACCAACACGCTGGGCCCACCAACCGGTGTTTCAATACCAGCCGCGTGACTATCATTGCTCTCAGCAGGCCCAGTATGCTCAGGCACCCCAATCTCCTCAGCAAGCTCAGGACCCATATTGTTTTCTTCGCTGCTTTGGTCTTTCGTGGAGTCAGAAGGCTGGGCCATTGGTTCTCTTCTAGTGCGGAACTGTGATGGCTGAGAATCATCATGGTACTGAGTTATGTGCAGTAGCTCACGGCTTTCTTCAAAGTCAAAGGAACTTCCCAAATTTTGCCTTCGTACGGCTTCCTTTTCTCCTTGAGTAGAATAGGGAAATATGTCCTCATGAAAAATAACGTCTCGGCTTACAAATAGTTCGTTCGTTTCGAGGTCATAAACCTTCCATCCCTTTTTAGCAAAGGGATAGCCTACAAATATACATCTTCTACTATGCGCAGCAAATTTATCCTTCTGTCGCTGATATCGGTGAGCATAGCACAAGGAACCAAAAATTTTAATATGCGCATATGTAGGCCTGGCTCGGAAAAGTATCTCATAAGGGGTCTTCCCATGCAAGGTTGATGCGGGAGTTCGATTAATTAGGTATGCTGCTGTTAAAACACATTCTCCCCAAAATTCTAATGGAAGATTAGCTTGGAAACGAAGAGCCCGAGCAACATTCAGAATATGCCGATTCTTTCGTTCAACCCTACCATTCTGTTGCGGGGTGTCTGTACAACTCGTTTGATGTATTATACCTTGTTCTCCATAGAATTGCTTCATGAGCCCAGAAGTGAACTCGGCTCCATTATCACTCCTTATTACTTTAACACTCTGAGCAAATTGAGTCTTGATCATTAGACAGAAATTTTTAAGCAATTTAGAGGCTTCACTTTTTTCTTTCATCAAAAATACCCAAGTACCACGACTGGCATCGTCAACAATAGCTAAGAAATAGTGGGCTCCACATAAGGACTCAATTTGATAGGCACCCCAAATATCACAGTGTATTAAATCAAAACACTCTGAAGCGTTATTATTGCTAATAGGGAACGGCATACGAGTCTGTTTAGCTCTAAAACACACATCACATACATCTATACGCTTATTATTAAGACCTCCAATGCTACTTGACAAAAAGGACATAACTTGGTGACTCGGATGTCCAAGCCTACGATGCCATAGCTCAGAAGTAGTAACCTTGTTGACTTGAATACTTTCTGGTTGGATGTCCTTGAAGAAAAAGACCCCTCTTCTTTGTTCACCCAGTCCAATCGGCCTCCTCGTAGAATGGTCCTGTATAACGCATAATTTGTGAGTGAAAGTTACTGTGCAAAATAACTCATTTATAAGCTGCGCAATAGAAATTAAATTGCAATTTAAATCAGGTACGTATAAAACGTCATGAAGGATAACAGTGGAGTTGAGTTGAACCAGGCCACGTTTAGTGGCTACGCTATATTGGCCGTTGGGCATGTTGACTATAATCGGATGACCATCATACGTTTGTGTTAACTTGCTCAACTCTCCAGTCATATGATACGAAGCTCCACTGTCTAATAGCCATTCACTTTTACCTGATAACTTCTCATTACCAGCTTTCGGGGTCTCAATGAGAGTTAGTAGCTTTTGCAATTGTTCAGCTGAAATTCCTGGTATAGTCGCACGGCCTCCATCAGCGTTTGTCTGCCTGGGCTCTTCTAGTGCTGTCTGGACAGTGTACGCTGCTCCGGTACCTCTGCCGCGCCCTCCTGTGCTGCGACCTCCGCGTCCCCCTCTGCCGCGTCCTCGACTGCTTCTTCGAGCCACCCATCCATCCGGGTAGCCAATCAACTCAAAACAGCTACCTTCTTCATGGCCTATTTTCCCACAATGTTTACATATTGGTCTTCCAACTTGAAATTGTGTTGTTCTGGGCACGTTGTTGACAGCGAAAGCGGCGGCAGTCTCGGGTCTACTCTCACGTTGAACCATCATCTTTTTATGATTTTCTTCCTGCAATATTATATTGAAAATCTTACCAAGAGGGGGGAGCGGATCTTGAGTGAGAATTTGACCCCTCACTTGAGAATATAGATCATCGTTTAATCCCATCAGAAATTGATGAGATTTCTCTTCCTCATACATAGCAACAATTTTCTTTGACACTCCACACTCACAGTT